>APFE031283036.1:111276-178152 GCA_000404065.3 Pinus taeda | reverse complement strand
CCTCGTAGGGCTAGCTACGAGGCTGAGCGTGGTTTGATGTGGCCTTGAGTCTTGCCTTATTTCAGCCTAAGGCAGATTTGAGCGCTAACAAAAAGAACTAGTAGCAGAGACCGAAACTAGTCCGGAGGGAATTAATGAACAGAAGCCTATGGATATCACTGCTATCACATAAGAACCAACAGTGAAAGTGGAAGTCAACCAAGAAGGTAAAGAAATTGTGACAAAACCCACTAATGAAACTGTTGTTACACAAGAACTAGTAGTGGAGGTGGGACAGTTTCACCCTCAGAGGCTGCTACACCCTCAAATGATAGTGCATGCAGAAGAATGCAAGGTCCTTATGAAGGATGGCATTCTAAGAAATTGTTGTTATTGGAAGAGTTGAAAAAGTTGAAGCAGCTGGAACTCTCTCCACAGGAGGGAGTGATCCCACTCAAGACACATAAGAGAATGATGGATTCCCTGAGAGAAAAATGGCTAAAAGAGGAATGGGAAAGAGAAGAGGAGGCACGGAGGCATAAAAAAATTATGAAGAAAAAGGATGAACAACTGTATCAGCTGCATTGGGAGGTCTCCGACCTGATGTTTGATAAGACCAAACTCCATGACCTTGCTCTAAATCCGCTAGCATGTAGTCGGTCATCCCCATCATACCCTGTGTTCCTGTGGGAACATTACTACTTATTCCAGTTAATTACAGTCTATGAGAATAGGTCCTATATGGGTTCTTTAACCCGAACCTTTTTGGAAATTTTTTGTTCCTATATTTTGATGATCATAATTTGTTGTGCGAGATGTTCTTGCACAATATGATGTGCAAACATGTGAGCACGAGGATAGTGGTGAGTGTCCTTTCTTTCATGGGAGACTTACAGTTGCGGGTATTCCTCTGATTTATGAGGAATCAGATTGAGTGGCAACTGGCCAGGAACACAATAGAGACCAACGAGGAAAAGGCAACATCATGGGTCAAGGTTGAACCAAGATTGGCTTACGAACTTAGTGAAAGTTCAGGCAGTTCTTGAGCAATCTAGAAATCAGAGATCAATCATCCATTTACAGAAGAGGAATCGTGAGGATTTGCCTCAACGTTTTTACAAATATGAACAGCCAAGCGCTAGTCGGATGTCTCAAGTGCGCTGAGGCTTGTAGTGTAGAATTGTAGGAAGGGGAACCCTTTGAGTACAAGAACTTTGTGGCTGCTATCACACAGGTGCCATAATATGCTCAAATTGTGTTGACAGTAGGGGCATTCTGGATTGGCCACAAATTCAAATTCGCTTGGATATGGTTGCCATTGGAAGAGTATCATCCTGATTATCGGTTATGTGATTATGAAGAGGAATCTTGGCCACGTGAGTTAATGGCTAATCAAGGATTCAAAACTTCGGGCAATGATACTATTGGTGCCTACAATGTCACAGATTTCCACCGAGGGCACAGTAGAAGGAACGAAGATTCTACATGGGGACATGCAGTTTCTTCAGTTGGGGGGAGATGTTGAGTGTGGTATTTTACCAATTTTCTACACATTCTTTCCCCTGTTTTGACCTTTCTTTCCACCAAACCTGTGCCCTTATATGACCAAACTTCCGGTTATCTTACCTTTTTAATCCATTTTACAGTCATGTTACTTTGTTATATTTTACCAAATAATATGAGGCTTTCTTCCTTTTTGTGGCTAACTAGGAGAGCATTGAAGGAGTATTTTGGGAAAGTTCATCTTTTTCAGGTGTTGGCTCACATGAATGAAGTTATGAAGTAGACAGGCAGTAGTTATTAATTGCAGGAAAGGGTAAAATGGTTCATTGTTACACCCTGAATACTATTACAAATTGCTACTACATACAAGGTGTTGTTACAGGTTGCTTCTGTTACAGATTGTTGTTACATATTGGATGTTGTTAAAGTTTGTTGTTACACATCGGATGTTGTTATACCTTGCATGGATCCACCATCACACCAACAGTGTTGTCGTCAGTTATGTCGATTCATCCCAAAACCACCATTCACTCAATGTTGTTGCACTGAAGCTGGAAATGTGGGTACTATTCCGCATAATAGCTATCGACAATAGGATTGTTTATTTTTGAAGCAACAAGACTCAAGCAGTTGCAATTGATGTATATTTCTTTAGCAATAGGTTCTAACTTCTTTATTTTTGATCAGCATGAGAATCGAGAGATTCTCATGACTAATATGCTTTCTAATTTTCGGGTTGTAATAATTATAAAAGACTCAACTTTTTATGTATCAATAGACGACATATAGAAGAGTATTGTTACTATGTTTCTGTAATTCTGAATTTTTTTTAATATTAATTAGCATGGTGATGCTGTTACTACTTTCCAACTGATTCATTAATCACTTGCGTGCTCTTCTTGCACCTTGCTAAGGAGGAAGGGCCCTCCTCTTTGGCAGGGATTCCAGTGGTTTACGTAGTGTACATTCTAAATTAGTTCATTGATTTATGGTTTCTCGCTGTAGTTGTACAAATCGTGGATCACATTTTCCATTGTTTCTATTTATCACATGATGTTACACTAAATTATTCATAGAATGTTGGGCACAGGATCCCCCAAGGAAATTTTTGGGGCTTAGAGCCCAGATTTTGGTCAAATATTGTAATTCTGATGTAAAGACTCCGCATTTTGTGGGCATGGAGCATGTAGTTTGTAAAGGAGTCATAAGGTTATCCACCCTTAGTTTTGTTATTATAATGTTGGCTGTAGAGATCTATCCATGGTTCGCAGACCATGGGATTGTATAAATAGAGAAATGCTCTAAGTAGTTAAGAGATCAATTAAGGAAAGAATAAGAAAAGATGAACATATGATGCATGTGAGATAGATTTGTGGAGAAAAGTCTAGTTTTGGGTAATAGAGTAGAGAAGGCTCTGTAGCCAATTGTGCAGAGGCTTAGTAGTCCACAGTTGAGTGCGTGGACCCCTGCAGCTGAGTGTGCAGTGCAAGTCGAGTTTGTACTAGTTGGAAGTATTAATAAAGAGAAGTTTCCTATCATTTCTATGTATTTATTTCCTATTTTATGCATCTGTTATCTTGGGTATGAAATTCACTTTTAATACATATATGATGCATGAGTGTGTATAATTGTATTGATTAAGTGAATGCAAGAGGGTATATCTGTTTACACGAAGTTAACTAAGATCTGTTAAGAAGATAAGTAAGATACACAATGTAGTTTGGAGAAATAGTGCAGTTCACTGCTCTAGCAGTGCGAAAGCATCTCAGCCCTTGGTTAGGGCCGTGCAGAAGACAATTATAATAGATCGTGAAAGTATTGAAGGTTGGAATAGTGTGTGAAATGACCTGCGCGAAGACAAATCTAGTTGAACAAAAATGACATCTCAGACTTCTCAAGGGTGTGGAAACTTGGTTCCAACATCCCCCAATGCTACTTTGGGTGAGACTTGAGTTCGCACTACATGGGTTAATGCCGAAAGGGCCAGTAGTGTAGGGATTTTTTGGCTATATAACTCCGAACCTAGGTCAGGCCCCCATAAGCCAACAAATGGTTCCATTGCCAAGACCAGAATCTGCATAGAGATGTGTGATGTCGTATCATTGGAATCTAACTAAGAAGGAAATTAAAGGCTGGTTGGATAGAAGAATTCATGAGTTCGCAACGCAGGGGAACAGAAACCTGCGAATGTCAAAAGAAGAGTGATTAGACTGGTACCTGTACATGGAGATCCATGAAATATTGTTTGCGTCCTTCCCTATTGAGCTATACGAGTGGATCGTGAAGCTAGCAGATAGTCAAGGAAAGTGGAAACTTGATGGTCCTATTGTGTGGACCCCAGAGTTAGTACGAAGGTTGGAAGCATCAGAGGATAAGATCATGCACGTCGTTGATCACTTTCTCGATCGGATTATAGGAAGATTCATTACTAAGTTCATAGTCGACACCTCAGTCAGCTATAACGAGGCAGAGCGACACTTTCTCAAAGGACCACGAGGTAAGTTCGTAAAGTCTTTAAATACTTGGATTAAAATGCTACTGTGCGAGAAGAGGGTTATGGAGTTACCTTGATGTTCAGGGCTACCTGGAGTGGAAAAGCTTACAGGAATGAAGGAAATAAGGGACCAGAAAATAGCCCCTTGATTTCACCTCCGTGAGGGGATGAGGAAGAGCTTGTGAAGGTCTCTCTGTGAAGTGCGATCCATTTGATAAGGCAAAAATTTTTGTGAATACCACCTCCACCCACACCGCCTCTAGCTTCACCACCATCACCTCCATCTTCACCTGTATGACCTCCGCCACCACCGTGAATCAATATGGCATGCACAGTGAAGTTGCTTGTGGTCAAAGGATTGGGAAATGAGGATCCGGACCAATTCTGGTTCGTGGTAAGGGTTGTATGGGAAGTGTAAGGAGTTACAGATGATAATATAAATAAAGTGACACTGGTTAGTGCCTTGCATGACCACGTGCTGACTTGGTATATTAAGCACTCCAATGATAATCCAAATGCGTGAATCATGGATATCCAAGTAGCGCTAAATAGAGAACTTAGTAGACCAAAGTCTAAAGCACAGTTGATCATTGGATTCAAAGAGATCATGATGCTACTAGGTGAGACTCATTGGGAGCTAGATCAGAGGCTGAAATGTACAATTCATGAAGCCAATATGAATCTGACAGATGGACATCATTGTGATTGGTTTGTAGCTTCGCTAATGCCACATTTAAGGAGTGTGCTATCACAGTAGAAGATAATGACTCAGGCGGAGGCCTTAGAGATTACTATGAGGCTACATGAGACCTTGATGTAGGATCCTCACTTGGGAGTTTAGCAGATCGACACGCAACTGAAGAATTTATGCCTTGAGATGCAGAGTCTGAAAAATGATATGACAGCTCAAACAGAAATGCGAGAAGAGGAATGGTGCGTAAAATTCAAGGTTCAAGGTCATGACAAGGTCCACTGCCCAGTTTTGACAAATTACCTCCTAGGAGGAGGACTGATACCTTTAAGGCCAGAGGCGCAAGAAGAACCTAGTGCGATGCCTACTTTGTGGTGTGCGATTTGTCAAATAGCTAGAAAACATGCCACGAACAATTGTCACTTGTTACAGAAGTTTATGCAAAACTCGCAACATTTGTTCTGCAACTTTTGTAGTTCAGTGGGACATGATGAGTGCACTTGCAGAAGCTATGAGTTGATGATGGATAGAACTCCCACCTATAGAGTTCAGGCTAAAACATGACTCCTTGACCAGACTTCAGGAATGGCGCGAACAAGGTTTCAGGGGCGCGAATGAGGCTGAGGGGGAGGAGGACGCGGAACAGGTCGCGGATAGTTGATATGCTACAATTGCGGAGGGCCAGGACATTATTCCCATGATTGCATGAATCCAATGTGCTCATCGGGTTTGTATTGCACCTTGTTTGATCATGAGATAGAATATTTACCTACGCTGATAGCTAGGATACGCGACAAAGGAGCGCTACCGCATCCCTCGACTCAAAACCTGTAGATGATGAGATCTGAGCCACATGAGGAAGATCCTAATGTGAACATTGTGCTCTGAAGTGGAATCACGATGGGAGATGACAAAGGCAAACAACCAGAAGATAGTACTTGCATTCTCAAAGCTCCAGGGAAAGAAGAAGAGTTTGATTTGAAGCACACTCAGGAAATATTCATGGAAGCTAAGAAGAGGTTCGCTGATGCCTGTGCTTTAGGAAGCAAAAATAAATCGAAGCCGAAGATGGACCCATCTACGCTCACAACATTCATGGAAACTTGTATTAAGTTACTACACGATAGTAAGGCTGTAAACGGATTATAGGAACTCATTAACACATGCGTTGGGACCGTGCCAAGAGAACTGCGCATAGTCAGGAAGGTCGGAAAACATAAAACAAGGACAGGAAGAGAAATGAGATTTACCATGTAGATCAGAGAATATGAGATGGATCAAGTCATCTTGGATTTAGGATTGGATGCGAATGTTTTGCCAAAACAGACAAGGGAGAAAATGGGGAGACCTACGCTGCAGTGGTCTCCAATTTAGCTAAGAATGGAAAACCAATGAAAACTAATACCCATGGGGTGATTGTAGGGAATAACTATGGATATTGAGGGAGTGAGTGCGTTGGCTGAATTTGAAGTAATAGAGATTGTTGATGTTAGAAATCTCTATGCCACACTCTTGGGAATTGACTGGGCCACTGACATGAACATGGTAATTAATTTGAAGAAGTGCAAGATGATTTTCAACAAGAAATCACTACGCGTAATTATACCCTTGGACCCTACTGAAGGATCACGTTATACAGAATAGGTGTGGGACTATGAAAGTGATGATGATTTGGACTGCATCTACAAGATAACAACGCGAGAGCAATATTGGGTAAATCCCACTGTGGATGGGCTGATTTCATGGGTTGAGAGCTCCTGTACTTTTGATTCTGATGAGGAAATAGAGCAATGGTAGAATCAGTTACACGAAGTAACTTTGTTGAATTGTAATATGATGACAAGGTCGTTGTGCTGTGTATCGATAGAAGTAAGAGACCTGCCTACTACTGATGGTCTAAGTGAGGTAAATATCTTTTTGAATAAATTTGAAAGGGGGGGTGCCAAAAAGGTATCGCTTCCAAGCCGTGGACTGGGTACTGCGCACTATGCCCACGAGACGGTGGGGTACACATAAAGGGAGCTTTGACAACTGACACAAATGTAGGAGAATGATGCGCACACGATTTGGGAAGCCTAGGGTGTGCCTGATAGACAAGTACAATGAATGGGATGATTTGCATGTGCATCTGGCGAGGAGGATGCAGGCCTATGGAAAAGAACCCCAACCTATGTGGATACACATGTACTGCGGGCTGAAATACATGGTTAATAAGAACATGTTGGGGGGGGAGCTCACAGATGGATCTTAATGTTTAGAAGATATTATGTAGGAAGAGAAATCACATAGAAGATTCTACGTGCAGAAGCATTCACCAAGGTATGAAACGCACTGAACAAGGTACGAAATGCATAGTGAAGTGATTGGGACCTACACATACCTGCAGTATTATGGGCTTATAGGATGACATGCAAGAAACTGATGGGACATACACCTTTTAGGCTTGTCTATGGAGTGGAAGCCGTAATGCATATGGAATGCATCGGTCCTAGTTTGCACATAGCAGTGCTTACAGGTATGATGGATCACGTAGCCCTCGAGGAGAGGCTCGCATAGTTGGAGGAGCCTGAGGAAGAATGATTTTTGGTTGGATTTCACCAGTAGGTCCAAAAGCAGTGTGAAAAGGCTTGGCACAATTGACATATTAAGTTGTGCAACTTCAAGGTGAATGATTTGGTGTTGTTGTATGATAGTAACTTCGATAAATTCCCAGGGAAGCTCAGAATGCATTGGCTAGGTCTGTATGTTATTAAGGAGATCTCAGATGGTGGCGCGATGTAGTTGGTAAAGTTAAATGGGGAACTCTCCCCAAGAAAAGTCAATGGCATTCATTTGCAAACATACACAAGTGGCTCGACCATCTGACTAGCCAACAGAAGCACAGTCTTAGTGCTCCAGGAAGTTGAAAGAAGGCGTAGGACTATAAAATACTTTGCTTGGGGACTACGGGATGTCAGGAATTTGTGGAGTAGCGAAGTGTCACAGGGTCTGCGATAGCACAAGAGTAGTTGCGCTACCATGTGGGTCAGCTTGAAAGTGACCGTTGCAGTCACTATTCATGATGGGATGCTTGGTTTGGGACCAAATCGAGCTGGCAACAGGCATTTAAGGTGAACTTTATGGGCTAGATTCTTGAAAATCTATCGCTAATCGAGCATTAATGGACCAAATGTGGGGGGAACGGTTGAATTCAAATTCAGAAGGCACCATAAATTACAAAGGGTTGTCCAATAAACAACGCTTGGCAATTTGAGAACTAAGTTGTTGTAGACCCAGACATTGATGAAGCTAGACTTGTTCGATCTTCTGAAGGTGAATTCATTGTTTGAGCAATTACCCAAGATGTTGAGAGACTTGTGGAATCGCACTATGGAAGCACTTGAAAAAGCCATGGATACCGAAGTATTGACCACAGAAGAAGTCGCGTGGGCGATTACGGGAGTGTAAGCCCCAGAAATTATCGAGATAGTCGCAGAAATCCCTAAATCGCTGCACACACCGAGACCCAAGGAAGACAAGCAGGCCATGGTACTGGTGCGCGTATCACCTAGGAATCTGTTACGAACTAAGCATACCATGGAAGAAAATGGGAAGGCTATCAATTTGGAGGTTGATGAGGAGGAAGAATTTGAAGAAATCTGAGTAGAGGAGAAGGATGTAGAAATGGAGGTTGAAACCCAAGGTGTTGAACCTCTTACCAGGCTGCTCTCATATGTTCCTCCGCAGAAGGGTAAAGCAAAGGTGCCGAAATATATAGATGATAGAAAGAGCTCTCTATAGACTCTCCTACTCCCCGAGGACATTATTTTTGAAGGAGGGCACTTGGGATCAGTGCTCGTGCTGAAGTTTGAGGATTGGGATCTCGCGGACCATGAGAAGTTCTCCCATCTCGTGATCACACCGTTAATGCACCAGAAGAGAGATGCATCAGCTGGAATCATAGAATTGGAGCCACGTAAATGGATGAGAGGAGTTGAGAAAGCAAGGTTGCTAAAACTACTCTGGGTGCAACATTACCATCACACCCCAGTGACCATTTTTGTCATCAAGCAACTGCTATGCCTCGTACATGATAGGTGCTTGTGGCTAGAGGAGCCCATCCCCATCAAAGACCATTTGATTCATAGAATTACCTGGCTCCCTTGCAAAGGGGAGGACCCATCAAACATCTCAGATGGAAAGAGCGATGATTTGGCCGTCACAGAGGCCATGAAGAAGAAGTTTAAGCTGGAGAAGAAGAAGAGAGGGTGCGCCATTTCTAGCATCAACAACCTTGTGGTTAAAGTCATGACGCAGATATTAGTAGGGAAAGTTATGCGGAAGTGTTGTGCGGATGAGGTGCCCGCATTAGTGGTTGCACTAGAAGCACAATGTGCAGAAGGGGTCTAGTTCAACTCGGAAAACTACTTATGCAAAGAGTTCCTTGAGAACTACAATGAGACGATGAGGGACGTCAGTGCAGAGGCCCTCTAGTAGTTCGAGGAGGAACACCAGATGGTGTTGGGTGCTCTCCGGGCATAGATACAGGAGTTTGAGGTGCACACTCCACAAGTTGGCACTATGTCAACTAGCCTCATAGTAGGCACGTTCGCAGCTGAGGAAATGCTTCGCGCCTATATGACCAACACCATAGTGCTGCCAGATGGAGCACTCATTATAGAAAATGAGGCCAACAAGCCTATGGTCAGCGAGTTGAAGGGAATCAGATTAAACATAGTTGTGCTCCCTTGAGAGATACTCTATATTTTGTAGGATGAAGTTACTGCAGAACCACGAGCGAGGGAGGGTCACGCGCTATAGGTAATGAGTGAGCAGCGCATCAACATTGAACAGTTGAGCCTGCAGCACAATGAGGTAGCAGCGTAGAATAGAAAAATGGTGTAGGTGGTGGAGGAAGCTTGCCAGATGGTCCAAGAATTGGCCATCCAAGCAGAAGAATCAGTGGAGGCACGCGTCTGAAAATTAGCAGCAGGGGTGCATGAGGCAAAGGAATAAATGGCTAGGGTTCAGCTGGAGCTAAACCTTCAGATAGAAGAATTGCAATTGAAGGCGCAACCTTCAACTCCGTCGGAGGTCAAGGAACTGTTAGTGTCCTATAATAATAGGATTCATAATTTTGAATTGGCTATGGTTAGCCTTGTAATACTGTACATATTTTTGCTTTCTGCAAAATGTTTTCCATATTAAAATATAAAAAATTGTAAAGAGGGTATGTCCTAAAAGAATAAACAAAGGACAAAAAGAAAAAGAAAAGATAAAAAAGGTGAAAACTATGAACCCCAAACAAAAAATAAAACAAATCATGAAAGTGTGCAAATTCAAGTGCCACTACTTGTTACTTTACTATGCAAAATAATGGTTGTGTGCAACTTGTCATAAATGCGACAACCCATGATATTCAAATAGCTTAATCTTAACTAATTCGTGCTTTAAATTTCATGTTTATAGATAGAGAATAAAGATCCATCCAAATTATTTAACCTTGGCATATCAATAGTTAGGTAGAGAAATAAAAATGTGCTCATAAGCTTAATCTGAGCCATTGGAAGTGATAAGGTTAGAATTAGATAATTTTCTTGTCAAAAGAAAAAGAAATAAAGGGTATGCTAGCTTAAATGCACCCAAGAAAGTGAAGAAAAAATGTTAAGATAAATAATGGGTTGGTAGAAGAAAGGTTACAAATGTACAAGGTTGCTCAGTCAAAAGCACATTTATCATGCTTAATCTGATGCTTCATGCGTAGGAGAATTTATGAGAGTAAAAAGATGTTCACAAGCTTGTTTGATTAACTTCCCCTCATTTCATTTCATGCACACATACATACTTACTAATTTCCCCATTATCTCATCATTTTCCATTGAATACCCTTTTTCCCTTCATTTTGACCCTTATCCCTTGGTTTCACACATTTCTCTAGTAAATCACCTTCCAAAACTCACCCCTCTACCCAAAAACCTCTTTTCCCTAGTGTGAAACCCATTCCATATTGCAAAAATCACCTTCCCCCTTATTAAATTCCTTATTTTCCCTTCAAAACCCATAAAAACCCCTTATCCTAAGTTGTTATCCCCCCCAAATTATTTAAATTAATTCCCTGATTCATATTTCCCCCAAAAAAACCTTTTAACCCACCAACCCTTGGTGTAGTTAAACTGACCCCGCCACGTTAACCCCTGGTTCCACTGCATTAGACCCGCTGCTTATATTTTAACTCCCCACCTAAGTTATTAATTAATTACAATTAATTGTAATTAATCCCTCAGGCCCCACAAATCTTGACTCTATTTCCCTCCATGGATATTGGCCACGCAATAACTGTCCGATCTTCCACCCACAGATTGGACAACATGCATCTATATCATGCTCATTCACTATCTGATCGTTACCAGCTCGAGAGTACGTGATATTCGTGGTTTTGCCAGGGAACTATTCTGCTACATGGCAGCCCTATGCGAGATTGCGTGCTATCAAGGAAATACCACCCTCTGTCCAAAAGTGGTACGATGGCCCAAGAAACTGCCTCCCCACCTAAACCAAAACCATCCACTATTCATTTGTAAAATTCTGCACCAAATTGTAACCATTGCCGATTAAAAGAATGAAGAAGCCGATTTCAACTATTTTTGCTCATTTGCACTGTGAATGCTGCTCAAGCCTTTCTGCAACACCCTAAGCCTCTACGACCAAAATTGACAGCCATATACCACCCGAAGTAGCTCCAGACACCCAATTCAACCATCCAGTTCATAGCTAAAGCAATAGTACCCTCTGCACTCACCATTGAACTAGTTTGCAGCCCATACCACCAAATTCCAGGTATTTTTGGGAAAACCAGAATGACCCTCTAGATTTGAAAACTTATAATCAAGTTTAAAGATTAATTAATTGAAATTAATTAATACATTTTCCTAATTGAAGAGTAATTTTGTTGTATACCCAAAACCACTCTTTTCCAAACTGTAATTACCCTCTCACTATACCAAAGCTTCTCGAACCTCACTTCTATAGCCAATACATTCCTAATCCCAATCCATAAACATAGTCATGGCTTCCCAGACCTCTCTAGATGCGAGACCTGTGTCAACCCCTCATCTTGACATCGACCATTTGGCACTAGCAGATAGGGATTTTCAAAAAAAATATACTTCTACCCCAGCCTACCTTCTGAAGCACAACTACTGGAGTAAGGATAGAATCTTGAACCATACCGATGACATCCATACGTAGGAATCCAGTTTATCCAAATACCTATTCCTAGACTTTTACCCATTCCTTGATATCATACATTTTTTTCATGCCTACTATATCCCTAGCCAAGGAGATATTGTTTCCCCTAACCAGCATCTCTTATTCGCCATCACTCCAGAGTCTATCAACCAAATGATGCAAGTCCAACCTAGCCTGAAGGAGACCCCATTATCTATTGGAGACCTATTGGACTTTTATATCACACTATACTTGGTTAAGATAAGACAAATCTTCTAGACCTTCATCATTGAGGACCATCATACTCCCACATTTACTCCACCTTATGTTGCCACCATTTTTTCAGAGACAAGCAGACATATAATGACCATGCTCTCTTGCATCCTAGGATATACCACATATGAGCATGTGGATGAGGTTATCCTAGCCTTCCTATCCATCTTCACCCTAGGCAAGCCTCCTACTATCATATACAATTATGCTTAGTTCATTGTAGACAGGATGCATGAACAATTCACAAGACTACCCACTGAAACAGGTTTCAAGTACTCTTCAGTGTTATTTCACATGTTTTTGTATTACCAAGTAGATAAGTTCCCTGTAAGCATCTAGAAGTTGGATACCAAGGGAAAAGAGAGAACAGTGGTATATTGCACACTCTTGATCTAGAAATACTCCAGATCATTCACCTACAAAAACTTCATAGATTCATTTGTCTACCTAGTCATGAACATGTTTAGCAGTAACACTCAACCTAGAATCAACTAAGAAATCAAGAGGGTGCTACAATTGGCTAAGAACAACATGGTGAGAGATTTGTACATGTATGAGAACCACACTGTAATCAAGGTTTATGGCTGCTAAGTAGCCCCTTATAAGCTACCCAAATACCTATGTATGAGGATATTTACACTTGAGTATTTTAGGTAAATCATCAGTTCAGATGAGGTCAACTTCCTAGTAGCTAGGAAGAAGACCCAATTTAAAATAAAAAACCAATTGGACCCCTTCATATGTAATAATAGAGAATTTGGACCTGAGGCTGACAAGATATTGAAACAGATGAAATTATGGAATAGCTTCATGTGGCAGTATGACCCTTGTGGGGTGATAAACAAGTTAAGACTCAAGGTCAAATTAGGACCTTTCATCCACCACCTAAGACCTGATATTGAACAGTTTGCCAACCAATCTGAATGGTTGGAAAATACATTAATTGATATAGATAGCACAATTGTGGATGTTGAGAACACACTCATTGATGTGGAAAAGAAATTTGACCAAAGTTCTTTCCTGCAGGTTCCAGAACTAGGGGAACCAATGAGTAATCCCCATGTTTTACAGACCCCAACCAATGAGGACAGGAATCCAAAAAGAAACAGGGAGGAGGGTTCTAGTTCTGCCATGGAGACTATAGATGAACACCTTTAACTCAGGAAAATGCCCAAGTTGAATCTTGTGTCTGAATAGGAAGAGAACATTGAATCAGTGGAAATAACTGACATTAAAACAATGGGGCAAAGAAGCAAAGACACAGCTTCTTTAGGTGAAACATAGTAGCCATCAACCTCCAACACTCAAATGATTGAGATACATATTAATTTTGAGGTTTCCTCCTTTACCAGACCAGCTCACAGAAAAAGAGACATCAAAGATAGGTAGAAGGAAATAAAGATCAGGAATGAGAAGTTGAAGACTGAAACATATGCCCAATACTTCAAGCATACACCAACCAACTAGAGCAGATTGATGTCAGCTTTTGACATCAAACTAGGAAAGATGCAGGTCTCATTTATGTGGCCCATTGTTCAGTAACCAAAGACGTCAACTTATTACAAGAAGACTGATTTTGAGGTATTGGCCAGGGATGTTCATCCCACTAACCAAATAGAGTTTCATAAACAAGCTGGAGAGATGGTTTACTCCATCCTTACAGGAAAGGGCATGGCTGCACAGAAGCTATAGAGTTCACTGGATAATGTAACAGCCCAATACAAATTGGAGAAGGCCTCCTCATAGGCCAAAGACAATAGGATCAAGTCATTCAAGGACTGGGTCATTGAGCTAGGCCATGATCTTAGTGACATTAAGGCTGCTGAAAAATTGATCAAAAAGAAGAATGAGGATATAGTAGCTCTCATGAAACAACTAAATCTACCTCATTTAGAACACCTACAAACTAAAGAGGTCCTGGAGAGCCAAACCAATCATGAAGAGATGATGGACCTAGTTCTACAACTAAATGATCAATTAAAGGAGATGGAAAAAGAGTTGGATAGCTTGATTCAGCCAAAACAAGCTAGTCTTGAGGATGTCCCTACCACTCTTATTCCAACAGTAACCACAGCAATACCTTCCACTTTGGTAGCATCCTTAGCTCCCATAGCTCCAATGGCCACAACATTTCCAACATCTACACCATCTACATCAGCAATAGGGTCAATAACAACAGGGTCTATAGGTGATGAAGCAAACAAGTTGGTCAAAGTAATGGAAGAAATGTCCATTCAGACACTGAGATGAACAGGCTTAAGGAAAAAGTGACCAGCCTAGAAAATGACTACAAGCTTTCCCAAATCATGCACAAAGAAGAGGAACAAAAGTCTACTAGGATGAATGAATGAATAAAAATCATGGAGAACGAACTGACATTGAATGAACCCCTAGGTTAGGATAAGGAATAATTGTGGGACAATATCATTGACTTTGTCAATGATATTTAGCCATCCATCCAAGTTATTTTTAAACAGATTGATTTAATAAAATAGGCTACAAAAGCCATACAAAGAGTCAAAGCAAAACTTGGAGACATGCCAGAGGAAGCTAAAAGGATCATTCACTTCCTCAACTCTAAGAACAAGTATGAGATGCAGGAATTAAGGATACTTGATAGAACAGGTACACTTTTGGAAGTGAAAAGGGTCCTCACCAAGAGGAATTTTTTTGTTAAACCTAGAGGATAAATGCCAAACCATGCAGCTAGCCATTTATGGATTCATGATCAAATTTGAAATTTTGAGGCAAAAAGGTTTACCAAGTCCCTTGGTAATAAATGATAAGCTGATGACACAAGAGGTGTTGGGCATGGGATCCCCCAAGGGAAGTTTTGGGGCTTAAAGCCCAGATTTTGGCTAAAAAGTGTAAATCTGATGTAAAGACTCTACATTTTGTAGGTACAGAGTGTAAAGTTGTAAATGAGTCATAGGGTTGTCCGCCCTCAATTTTGTAATTTAATGTCAGCTTTAGAGATCTACCCATGGTCCACAAACCATGTTATTATATAAATAGAGTGAGGCTCTAAGTTGTAAATCAGTCAATGGAGAAATGAAGGAATGATGAAGAGTTGAGTCTTATCTGAATAGTAGAGTTGGGTATTTGTGTCGTAGAGTAGGAGAAGGCTCTGCAACTGAGTGCGTAGAGGCCTAGTAGTCCACAGCGAAGTGCGTGGACCCCTGAAGCTTAGTGCACAAGGTGAGTCAAATAAGTGCCCACACTTCTTCATCATTCTTCCATTCCTCCCTTGCTTCATTTATCCAATCTAGTTGGATAATAGAAATGGCGCTCAACAATGCTTCCACATCCTCATCCTTTCTTGAGAGTGCATCTGCCACCACATTTTGATTCCCTTTTTTGTAGATGATTTCAAAGTCATAACCCAACATATTTGTGACCCACTTTTGTTGCTCTTCAGAGGATAATCTTTGTTCTAAAAAGTATTTAAGGCTATCATGATCCGTTTGTACCTTGAAGTGTCTTCCCATTAGGTAGGGTCGCCATTTCTTAAGTGCATGGAGTATTGCCAACATTTCCTTCTCATAAATAGCTTTGTGTAAAAACTTTCCCTTGATGAGACGACTTTCAAAAGAAATGGGTCTTTCATCTTTCATTAGAACATCACCAATTCCATTTCCTGAAGCATCACATTCCACAATAAAGGTTTCTGTGAAGTCGGGTGTAGCTAAGACCGGTGCTTGGCACATTGCCTCTTTAAGATGTTCAAATGCCTTTGTTGCTTCCAGAGTCCATGAAAATGCATCTTTCTTCAATAATGTTGTTAGAGGTACTACTATTCTCCCATAATTCTTAACAAACTTGTGATAATACCCTATCAACCTGAGAAATCCTCACAGATGCTTTATGGATGTGGGAATTTTCCATTCCTTAATGGCTTTAATTTTGCTAGGGTCTACCTTAACTCCTTCATCAGATACAGTATGACCCAGATATTCCACCTCCTGGACTCCAAAGAAACATTTGGATCTTTTTCCATATAATTGTTTCTCCTCCAATAGTTGTAGCACACTGCCAACATGTTCAACATGATCCTTCCAAGATTTGTTGTAGATTAGTATATCATCAAAAAATACTAACACAAATTTTCTAAGGAATGGTTTGAAAATTGAATTCATCAAACCTTGAAATGTTGAAGGTGCATTGTTAAGGCCAAAAAGCATGAACAAAAATTCATAATGACCCTCATGAGTTCTAAATGTTGTTTTTGGAATGTCTTCAATCTTTATTCTAATTTGATGATATCCTGAACAAAGATCCAACTTGGTGAAGTAAATTGATCCTTGCAATTCATCCAGTAATTCATCAATGACAGGAATGGGAAACTTATCTTTAATAGTGAGCTTGTTGAGCTCCCTATAATCCGGACACATGCGCCATGATCCATCCTTCTTGTGCACCAATACTACTGAAGCAGAGAAAGAAACTTGACTTGGTTGAATTATACCAGCCTCTAGCATTTCTGCAACCATATGTTCAATTTCAGTCTTTTGGACATAGGGATATCTGTACGGCCTGATGTTTGGAGGAACACTTCCTGGAATCAGATGAATAGCATGATCATGATCACGCATAGGTGGGAGACCTTTGGGAGTCTCAAATACCTTGGAATGATTGTCCAGGACTTTTCGGAGATCTAGAGAAATAGATGATTCGGATGCAAAAACATCTAGTGAACATAATTGTGCAATTACACCTCTTTGTTCCTTTTTAAGAAGATTTGTCATACCATTAGAGCTGATTATCTTTCCTGGCTTCCTTGCAATACCCCATAATTCAACTTCCTTTCCTTCCGTAGAAATTTGATGAAAAATTCTTGAAAATTAAAAGCTATTGTACCCAAGGATTGTAGCCATTGGACTCCTAGTACAACATTAGCACCTCCCATTGGAATGGAAAGCATTGGGCTAGTCAATACATATTCTCCCATGGATAGCTTGATATTATGGCACTTCCCAGAGCAATTATCGTTCCTCCATTTGCAACCATCACTTGACACTCTGGTGCTGGATATAGGAAGCAATTCAATTCTTGTGCTACCTTACAATGAATAAAATTGTGGGTACTTCCTGAATCAATCAACACTATTACCTTTTTCTTCTTGATTTGTCCTTCTATTTGATGGTTTGAGGAGTGGTAATTCCTGCCAATGCATTACAAGATATCATCGGATTCATTTGTTCTTCATCTAGGCTTTGATCCTGGAGTATATCCTCTTCTTTTGACTTTCTTGCTCCTTTTTTCTTCCTCTTCACAATCTATGTAGAATAATTTCTTCTCAGCACACTTATGACCTTTAGTGTATTTACTATCACAACTGTAACAAAGCCCTTTTGCTCTTTTTTCTTCCAATGGTTGTGGTGTCAACCTTATAGGTTGTAGAAGACTAGGGACAACACTTCCATCTTTATATTGTGAGTGGTATGCTTCCTGGTTGCCATAATTTTGCTTTCCATTTTTCTTGCTAACCTGAATGCCTTCTCTAATGAATCAGGTTCCCAAAGGCGAACATCATGTTGGATATTATCCTTTAAAGACCCTATGAACACATAAATCCTATGCTCCTCTGGAATATCTTTCACCCTTATGTTCAATTTTTGGAACTCCTCAATGTGCTCCATTATTGAACCCTTTTGTTTGAGACTTATCAATTGGCTAAAAAAAGTGTTGCTTTTTGTATCCTCATAATGTGCTATCAATTCTTCCGTAAAAATTTCCCAAGTGATAATTTGTTTACGAGAGCAAAGCCATTGATACCATACAACTGATTTGGTTCCAAATATAAAGTTGCAATACGTACCTTTTGTGTGTTTTGCACATTATTGAGATCGAAAAATTGCTCCATCTGTAATATCCATGTTGGGGGATCCTTGCCATCAAACTTCCTCATATCGATTTTTGGAATATGGTGGGTCTTCGATCCAACATTAGAGTCTATGGAATCATGATTAACATTTCTTTTGTTCTCATCATGAGTTCCTTTAGTACCCTTTCACCATTAGTGACCATTTCGTGTAGCAACTTATTCATATTTATCTTCAATTCTTCCATCTTATCATCCATGCCATCAATTTTAGCTTCTACGCCTCTTTCTTTAAACCATCCATCTTAGCCTCTACATCTTTCCTTAAACCATCCATCTTAGATTCTGTTGCTTTTTGTGCAAGTGACACTTGTTGCACTTGTTCTTGTAATTTTGATATATCATATAGCATTTCTTGTTCTTCTTCATCAGTCATTCTAGAGCTTTCAGGTTCCTTACTAGATGTTTTCATTTTCTTTCCTCCGGACATCAGTTATCGATAATAATGCTCTACTAGCCCTTTGAATTCCTTCAAAATAAATTTTCAAACCAATCTTAAGCAAAAATTTAAAAGAATCTACACACCTTTTTTTCGCTTTGTAGGAGCTTGATATTGCCTTTGATGTATCTCTGTACTTTCAAATCATCCAATTCTGAAATTGCAACCTATAGTAACCCTCTGTGTCCTCTTTCCAATGCCACCAGTCGGATCCAAATTGGATTCTCCAAGGAAGAGTTATGCGAAATATCCCACAGTGACCTGATTATAGACTAGTTCAGTAGAGTGAACTTGTACGACGTGCCACGATTCACTGTTTCATCCTTTGGATTTCAAAAATATATGCAAGAAACTACAGTCTGTCCTATTTCTTCACCTTTTTACAAAATTTCAGTCCAATGCTCAGAGAAAAGGTTATGATGATTTTCCCCAGGTCACCTGTTTGGAATGTAATTCATGAGTCTGCAAAAAGACCAACTTCCTCATATCATATCTCCGCAAATATAGCGCACAAAGCTTTGAAATTCGGACCCGACGTTCAGCGCGATGTCTTCTAAAATGGGTTTTTTGTTTAGCATCTGAAACATCACAGAAAAACGTTATAGCAAGAATACCAGGATGACCTGTTTGGAGCAGCGAAACCCTAGAATCCAAAGCTCTGATACCAAATGTTATGAAACCAGCTCAAGAAAAGATAGAAATGATAGATCAACGCCTTAAAATTCAACCTCTTCGAGGGGGAAACCTCCTTTATATTACATAAATGAACAATTCTTTGATGATTCAAATGAAAAAACCTCCTTTCTATATACAGGAGTCTAAGGAGTCACAATATAACCCATCCGACCTAACAATAATAATACAAAACCACAAAAAATAACAATAGAGGGATTCTATGGGGCACAGTAATAATAGTATGGGGGAAATAGGGGCACAACGATATTAATAAGGGGTACAACTACAATAGTAATGGGGTAATCACTAGTATTATAGGGACCCAACAGTGAGTAGTGTAGGGATTTGTTTGGCTAATTAAATCCGAACCTGGGTCAAGCCCCCTCAAGCCAAGAAATGGTTTTGTTGCAGGGATTGGAATTTGTATAAAGATGTTTGATGTCGTATCATTGGAATCCAAATAAGAAGGAAATTGAAGTTTCGTTGGATAGGAGGATTTATGAGTTTGCAGTGGAGGAGAACAGGAACCCACGACTAACAAAAGAAGAGTGGTTAGACTACTATTTGTACACAGAGATCCACGAAATCTTCTTCACAAATTTTCCTACTGAGTTGTACGAGTGGGTTACGAAGCTAGCAGATAGCCAAGGAAGGTGGAAACTCTACAATCCTATTGTGTGGACCCCAAAGTTAGTGTGAAGGTTGCAAGCACCAGAGGATAAGATCGCGCACACCATTGATCATTAGCTCGATCGAATTATAGGAGGATTCATTACTGAGTTTGCAAATGACACCTCAGTTAGCTACAATGAGGTAGAGCGACACTTTCTCAAGGGATTGTGAGGTAAGTACGTAAAATATCTGAATACTTGGATTAAAATGTTATTGTGTGAAAAGAGGGTCATGCAATTACCTTAATGTTCGGGGCGAAGTGGAAAAACTTGCAGGAACGAAGGAAATAAGGGACCAGAAACTAGCCCCTTGATCTCACCTCTGCAAGGGGACGAGGAAGAACTTGCGAAGGTCTCACCGTGAAGTGCGATCCATCTAATAAGGCAAAGAATTCTGTGAATACCACTCGTACCCACACCACCACCAACTTCACTGCCTTCATCTCCATCTTCACTCGTACCACCTCCGCCACCACCATGAGTCAATATGGCAAGCATGATAAAGTTTCCTGTGTTGAAGGGAGTGGGAAATGAGGATTGAAACCATTTTTGGTTCGTCATAAAAGCCGTATGGGAAGCGCAGGGGGTTAGATATGACAATATACAGTAAATGACACTGGTTAGTGCCCTGTAGGACCGCGCGCTTACCTGGTATATTAAGAACTCTAATGAATCCAAATGTAGGAATCACTGATATCCAAGTAGCACTAAATAGAGAATTTAACAGGCCAAAGTTTGAAGCATAGTCGATCATTGGATTCAAAGAAATCATGATCCTACCAGGTGAGACTATTTGGGAGTTAGATCAGAGGTTTAAGTGTATGATTCACAAAGCTAATATGAATTTGAAGGATGGACAACATCATGAATGGTTTGCAGCATCACTAATGCCACATTTAAGGAGCATGGTATTGCAGCAGATGTTCACGAATCATGTAGAGGTTTTAGAGATTGTGATGAGGCTACATGTGACCTCGATGCAAGATCCTAACTTGGGAGTTCAACAGATCCACGTGCAGTTGAAAAACTTATGCCTTGAGATGTAGAGTTCAAAACAGGACAGAACATCTCGACCAAAAGTGCACCAAAAAGTGTGGTTCGTAAAATGCAAGGGTCAGGGTCATGATAAGGACCACTACCCAATGTTCGCGAATTACCTCGCAGGAGGAGGATCAATGCCATTAAGGTCGGAAGCACAAGCAGGACCTAGTGTGCCACCTGATTTGTGGTGCATGATTTGTCAAATAGGGGAAAGCATGCTATAGACAACTGCCATTTGTTAAAGAAGTATACAAAAAATTTGCAGCAGTCGTTCTATAGCTTTTGTAGGTTAGTGGGACACGATGAGCACACTTGTAGAAACTATGAGTTGATGATGGATAGAAATCCCACCTACAGAGTTTAGGTTGAATCGTGGCCCGTAGACTAGAATGTAGGGATGGCGTAAACCGTATTTCAGGGGCGCAGACGAGGCTAAGGTAGAGGGGGACCTAGAAGAGGTCTCAGACAATTGATATGCTACAATTGTGGAGGGTCGGGACATTATGCCCAGAATTGTATGAACCCAATGTATCCATCATGTCTGTATTATACTTTGTTTCATCATGATACGAAAGATTGTCCTACGTTGATAGCTAGGATATTGACAATGGAGCACTACCACCTCCCTCGACTCAGAACCTATAGATGATGAGGTCTGAGCTGCGAGGAAGATCCAAATGTGAACATTGTGCTCCAAAGTGGAATCACGAAGGGAGATGAAAGAGGAAAGAAACCCAAAGATAGTACTTGGGTTCGCAAAGCTCCAGTGAAAGAAGCAGAGTTTGATTTGGAGTGCACTTGGGAAACCTTCATGGAAGCTAAGAAGAGCTTCACTGATGCCTCCACTTCTTGAAGCAAGGATAAATTGGAGCTGGAGATGGACCCATCTATGATTGTGACGTTTCTAGAAACATGGATGAAGTTACTGTGCGACAATAAAGCTTTAAAAGGATTACAGGAACTCATTAATAGATGCACTGGGACCGTGCCAGGAGAACTGCGCGTAGTCCCGAAGATTGGAAAGCATAAGACGAGGACGGGAAGATAAATGAGGCTAACCGCACATATTGGAGAATATGAAATGGACCATGTAATACTGGATTTAGGGTTGGATGTGAATGTTCTTCTGAAGCAGACATGGGAGCGAATGGGGAGACCTACGCTATCATGGTCTCCTATTTAGTTGCAAATGGCAAACCAGCAGAAGATAATACCCATGGGGTGATTGTAGGGACTCACTGTGGATATTGAGGGAGCGAGCGCGCTAGAAGACTTTGAAGTGATAGAGATTGTTGATGATAGCAATCCCTATCCTACGCTCTTAGGAATTGCTTGGGCCACTGACATGAACGAGGTGATTAATATGAAGAAGCACAAGATGATTTTTCAAAAGAAGTCACTACATGTAGTTTACCTCTAGACCCTGCTGAAGGATCGTGCTATACATAGCTGGTGCGTGACTATGAAAGCGATGATTATTTGGACTGCCTCTATAAGATAACAATGCAAAACTAGGATTGGATGAATCCCTTTATGAATGGATGACTTGCATGGGAGTGCGAGAGCTCCTGTACTTCAAATTTAGATGAGTTGACAGAGTGATGGCAAAACCAGCTACATGAGGTAACTACACTGAACTGTAATAGGATGACAAGGTCACTGCATTGCATATCGAAAGAAGTAAGAGACCTACCTACTTATGATGGGTTAAGTGAGGTAGACACCTTCTTGGAAAAATTTGAAATGGAGGTGCTAGAAAAGCAACGCTTCCAGGCTTTGAATTGGGTACTATGCGCTACACCCGCGAGATGCTAGGGTATGCACAAAGGGAGCTTTAATGATTGGCGTGAATGTAGAATGATGATGCACACATGGTTTGGGAAGCATAGAGTGCGATTGAAAGATAAATACAATGTGTAGGATAATCCCTGTGCACATCTAGCTAGGTGGATGCTGACATATGGAAACAAACCTGTGTGGACGCGCATGAACTCTGTGCTGAGAGGTATGTTCAATAAGCATTTGTTGGGAGGAAAAATGTGTAGTTGGCTCTTAAGGTTGGATAGGTGGTATGTGGGAAGAACAATTGCAAAGAAGGTTATCCACACGGAAGCAGTTGATAAGGTGTGCAATGCGCTGAACAAGGTATGCAATGCACAAGGAAGTGGTTGGGTCTTGCGCGTACTTGGACAAACACCTTTTTGGTTGGACGGTAGAGTAGAGGTTGTAATGTCTATGGAGTCTATTATGTCTACTCTGTGCATAGTGATGCTCGCACAAGTAATAGACTATGGACCCCTGGAAGAAAGGCTCGCGCCATTGGAAGAGCTCAAAGATGAATGGTGGGGACTCGATGAAGAAATCCAGCAGGGTAATCTTAGGCTCCAAGAACTCATGAAAGAAAGAGTTCAGTTGAGGGAGAAAAGCACCATGGCAGAAGCAGAAGTCAAGAAGCTTGAATAAGGAATAAATAAGGACTTTCTTGATAGAAAGACCGAAGTAATAGAGCAGGATGAGATCGATTACATTAACAGAATTGGGGACCACCGGCGAGAGTTTCTCAGTTTGCTACATGGGATGGGAATATATGTTATTAAGCAAATCACAGATGGTGGCACGATGGAGTTGGTGAAGTTAAATGGTGAATTATTCCCAGGAAAAGTCAATGGCAGTCAGTTGAAGCTATACACAGGTGGCTCGACCATCTGACTAGTCGCAAGAAGGATAGTCTTAGTGCTCCAGGCAGCGAAAAGGTGTGGGACTATAAACTACACTTCCTGAGGGCTTTGTGATGTCAGGACTGTGCACAGTAGTTAGGTGTCACAGGGTCCGTGATAATGCAAGGGTAGCTGTGCTGACATGTGGGTTGGCTGGAAAGTGACCATTATAGTCACTATTCATGATGTAATGTTTGGTTTGATACCAAATGGAGCAAGTGGCAAGCATTTAAGGAAAACTTTATGGGCTAGATTTGGAAAAATTTGCCGCCAAGGGAGCATTATGGACTAGATTTGGGGGAGAATGGCCAAATTCGAATTCAAAAGGCACTATAAATTGTAAAGGGCTGCCCAACAAATAAAACTTGGCCATTTGAGAATTGAGCTATTGTGTGCCCAGAGATTCATCAACCCTGATTTGTTCGATCTTTTGAAGTTGAAGGCAATGTTTGAGCACCTACCTAAGCCGCTGTGAGATTTGTGGAACAACAATATGACAACATTTGAAGAAGCCATGGATATCTAGAGATGACCGTTGAAGAGGTCACGCAGGCCATGACTATAGGAGATGCCCCAGAAAGCATAGGGATAGTCACAGAAATCCCTAAATCACCTTGCACACCGAGACCCAAGAAAGATAAGCAGCCTATGTTACTTGTGTGCATGTCCCCTAGAAACTCATTAAGAACTAAACTTACCATGGAAGAAAATGGGAAGGTAATCAATTTGGAAGCTGATGAGGAGGAGGAAGAGTTTGAGGAAATATTGGTAGAGGAGGGGGACAAAGAAATGGAGGAAGAAAAGTAGGGTGTGGACTCTCTGACTAGGTTGCCCGCATATGTTCCTCCATGGAAGGGGAACGAAAGGGTGCCCAAGGACCTAGATGAGAGCAAGAGCTCTCTGCAGACTCCACTGCTACCCGATGATATTGTTTTTGATGGAGCGTACTTGGGATGGGTGCCAATTTTAAAATTTGAAGACTAGGATCTCGCGGACCATGATAAATTCCCACATTTGGAAACCACATAGCTAATGCGGCCGAAGAAAAATACAGTGGTGGAAGTCATAGAGTTGGAGCTACACAAGTCGTTGTTAGGAGTAGAGAAAGTAGGGTTGTTAAACCTGCTCTAGGTGCCACATTACCATCGCACCCCAGTAACTATCTTTGTTATCAAGTAGCTACTCTACCTAGTGCATGATGGGTATTTATGGCTGGAGGAGCCCATCCCCATCACGGATCATCTAATCCATAGAATTACCTGGCTCCCTTGCAAAGGGGAGGATCCAACGAATATATCCGAGGGTAAAAGTGATGATTTGGCCATTGCAGAGACCCTAAAGAAGAAGTTCAAGATGGAGAAGAAAAATAGAGGGTACATGATCTCCATTATCAATAACACTATGGTAAAAGTCGCGACATAGATATTAGCTTGGAAGGCTATGCGAAAGTGTCGTATGGACGAGCTACTCGTCTGATGGTCGCTCTTTCTACGCAGTGCGCAGATGGGGTCTAGTTTAACTGAGTGTATTACTTATGCAGGGAGTTCTTGGAAAGTTGCTGCGAGGCACAGGAGTAGGGGAAGACTTTCCACTATGCATGGCTTCTGCTATCCATAGTGCTGGTGGCTTACGAATGATCTGTGGACAACCTGTTCCCCATGATTGCAAAGGATCTTCTAGAGGCAGTGAAGTATGCTTCATTGTGGGAAAATAAAGACGCACAGAGGATCAGAGACAACAAAATATTCTGGGTGTTCATGGAGATGAACATCAGAATGGGGATTAACTGCAAGCTGCGGTTATCTCCCACTATCTATAATAGTCTGCAGAGCTTCAAGGAGTTCAAGGTGGACTTCCATCATGTGTATATCAGGGCATGCAAGGACCCCATGAAGAAATGGAATGAGCTACCTTACCTGGCCACAGACGATGTCATATTCACCATGCTTGAGTTGTAGTTGTCAGAGTGGTGCGCTCCCGCTAGCTTCGCGGTGGAATCAGAGAAGTCCACTACACAGAGGAAGAAGGAGGAGGCAAAATTGCATATGGCACAATTGGCAGAGAAGAGAAGGATTGAAGTAGCAGTAGCCAAGGTGTAGTAGGTGTGCGATGCTGCAAGGGCAGTAGAAGAGCAATAGAGGGCAATCGAGAAGGATCGCGAAGGCGCAAAGTCGCCTTCACCCACTCAGGAGACAGATCCAGAGGAAGGTGGTGTAGACCCACAGACAACATCCACACAACTCAAGCGACGGTGCCCGAGAAAGTAGGTGGGGTCGCGAAACAAGTCGAAAGCCTCCAAAATTCTTTCGACCTGATCACCATCACTGAGGGGGATCTCCATGACTTAGGGGAGATGGTGTGGGACGTCACCATGGAGGCCCTCCAGCAGTTTGTGGAGGAAAACCATATGGTGTTGGGGGCCCTCTGGACACAAATACAAGAGTTGCAGATGTGCACTCCTCAGGCTGGTACTCTATCGACCAACCTCACAATAGGCAGGACCGTGGCTGAGGAAATGCTGCACGCCTGCATGACCAACACCATAGTGCTGCCAGAGGGTGCACTGGTTACAAAAAATGAGGCAAACATGCCTATGGTTAGTACACTGAAGGGAGTTGGGATAAACATGGTTGCACTCCCCCGGGACATGCTCTATGTTTTGCAGGATGGAGTGACTGCAAAATTGTGGGCCAGGGAAGGTCGCGTGCTCCAGGTGATGAGAGAGAAACGGATTAATATTGAACAATTGAGCCTGCAGTGTGATGAGGTCGTGACCCAGAATGGATATCTCGTATAGGTGGTTGAGGAAGCCTACCAGATGGTCCCTGAGTTGGCCATCCCAACAGAGGAACCAATGGAGGCACGCATTTGGAGACTAGCATCAGGGATGCACGAGGCAAAACTAGAAATGGCTAAGGTTTAGCTGGAGTTGAACTTTCAGATCACTGAGCTACAATTGAAGGTGCAACCTTCAACTCCACCTGAGGTAAAGGAACAACGTGCCAGTGTCATTATAGCAAGAATAACGGAGATCAACAGTGCAGTGAAGGATTGCACCAAACTGTTTGAAGAGTCATTCGAGGTCATCACCACTCTACAGGAGGACCCAAACATACAATTCTTAGAAATAGAGGCGTGCAAGCTACAGCAATAGTATGATGAAATAAAAGGGACTGCGTAGACGACGACCCTTACACAGAGGCTCGTGTGACTGTAGTAGGCAAAAGCACTCAAGGAGTAGGTAGACACTGTGTGACATAAGGAATTTTTCTTGAAGGAGTGTGTATAACCATAGATCGATGAGGCGTTCATCATTACAACCTCGATTGAAGCCAAGCTCGCGTAGATGTGGGGAATGCAGGAACAGTTGCAGGTTAGTAGTTCAGATACAATAGTCTCTAAACAACACATCTAGGAAGTGTAGCAGGTAGCTGCTCAGTGCGATGCCGATCTTGAAGCATTCCAGGTAGAGTTGGGAGGTCTCTGCATGAAGATCTTCACACCAATAGAGTGACTCAAGGGCGAATCTCGATGTTTGTGTTGGGGGCCTGTTGGGCACGGGATCCCCCAAGGGAAGTTTTGGGGCTTAAAGCCTAAATTTTGGCTAAAAAGTGTAAATCAGATGTAAAGACTCCGTATTATGTGGGCACAGAGCGCGAAGTTGTAAATGAGTCATAGGGTTGTCCGGCCTCAATTTTGTAATGTAATGTCGGCTTTAGAGATATACCCATGGTCCGCGGACCATGGGATTTTATAAATAGAATGAGGCTCTAAGTTGTAAATCGGTCAATGGAGAAACGAAGGAATGATGAAGAGTTGAGTCTTGTCTAAAGTGTAGAGTCGAGTCTTTGGGTCATAGAGTAGGAGAAGGCTCTATGGTTGAGTGTGTAGAGGCCTAGTAGTCCACAGCTGAATGCGCGGACCCCTGTAGTTAAGCACGCAGGGTGAGTTGAGTCTGTAACTGTTGAAGCATTAATAAAGAGAAGTTTTACAACAACTCTGTGTATTTATTTCCTGTTTTTTGTATCAAACATATTGGGTATAAATTGCATTTCGTTTGTCTATATGGTGCCCAAACATATATAGTTGTGTTGATTAAGTAAATGTGAGATAAGTTATCTGTTTACGCGAAGATAACTAACAATTCTAAGAAGATAAGTAAGATACATGGTGTAAATTGGGGAAATAACACAAATCGCTACCCTAGCAACACGAAAGCATCTCAACCCCTAGTTAGGGTTGCACAAAAGGTGATCCTAACAGATTGCGAAGGTCTTGCAGGTCAAGATAGTGCACGAAGTGACCTCCATGAATGTAGGCACGGTTGGACTAAATCGACCCCTCAGACATCTCGAGGGTGCGGAAAACTGGTTCCAACATCCCACCATACTACTTCGGGTGAGACTTCAGTCCATGCACCACGGGCTGATGTCGAAAGGGCAAGTAGTGTAGGGATTTTTTTGGCTAATTAACTTTGAACCTGGGTCAGGCCCCCTCAAACCAACAGGAGGACTATAACACAAAAATCTGGGAAGTAGCCAAAGATTAGGTGAATAATTCTTCCATGAAGGGCATACCTACTGGCAAAGTATTATATCAAACTTTTGAGAATTTATTTTACCTCCAGCATGAGGTAAAACACCTTTTTGTCAATAATCCCAGTTTTGCCAAGTATACAAAGGCAGATGATATTTTTACAAAAATGGTCAATATCCAATTACCATATGCTGAGACATGGGAGAAACTAAATGATTTGTTGTAGAATATAGAGTAAAAATGTACAGTAAAAGTAAAAGGGCACAATAAAAAGATATTGATAGGTTATCCAGGTCAAAGTGTATTAGATGAAAGTGTATCAATTGAAAGGCTAGACGTAAATGGAACATCCAACATGAAGACCAAACATCAAAGCAAAGATTAAAGGGGAAAATATCAAAGATTAAAGCCAGCACAACCTAATAAGAAGGGAGAACAAGCATCGGTTCAATAGCTGTCTCTATCTTCTTGCATGAATATTTTTTTTTCTCCTAGATTAATTCCCAAGAAAGTTTGGGATATTTTGTAAATTATTTTTATATAAATGCTTCACAATCCGAAGTATTGAGTGTGGATTGTTATACATTTGTAAAGTTATTTTGATCATAAATCTGAGCGTTATTGTACCAATTTTCAAGTCAACAGACTAGAGAAAGTAATAAAGAGATTACATTAGAGGATTCATGTGTAGAGCTATTACAGTGAAGTATTTTCTTTGTCAATTTTTTATTCTCTTATGTTTTTCACAAACTTAAATGTTATCTAAAGTTGAATGAATTAATTGGAAATTTATCTTAGAATTTGTTTAAGTACACTTTGTTTTCCACAGTTAATCATTTACATGTTTTCTTTTGATATCCCTATGTGAGAATCCTTAATTGCTCTCCCATCCCAGTTGACCTCTTTCACTTTCTTCATAATCGAGCTTAAGGAACCCTTAATTGCTCTTTGGATCCAATTGAAAACCACTTCACCATCCTGCTTTGAGATTTGAAGTAACTTTGCTATCTTGCCCTGTAGACACTATTTTTAGAACTTGATCCAGTCCTGTTTGCTAGACATTGGATCCCATAGCGCAATGGTAAAAACATCCCTCTTTTCATCTAAGTAAGTGATACCACCACCAAATCCAAATCAAAATCCAAGTACAATCATAACTAGCCTAAAATAAATTAACTTAAACAAAGTTAAATCATAAAGAGAGAGCCCTTTCTGAGAATTAGGAAGGTTAGATCCTAATCTCCAAAGATGTTGGAGTGATAACAAGAACAACATGCCATTGTGATTACAGAAGCAATAGCGAAGGTTAACAGTGTAGTGACAGACTGCACAAAGTTGTTCGAGCAGTGGTATGAGGTTCTCACCACCCTAAAGGAGGACATGAACATACAGTGCTTAGAGATAGAGGCATGAGAGCTACGGTAGAGATACGATGAAGTAAAATGGACCGCGGAGACAATTTCCCTTACATAGGGGCTCACGAGGATGCAGTAAGCTAAAGCGCTCAAGGAGCAGGTGGATGCTGCTCGACATAAGAAGCAAGTTCTGAAGGCTTGCTTATAGCCATGGATTGATGAGGTGTACACCATTAAAACCTCAATTGAAGAAAAGCTCACATAGTTGCAAGCAATGCAGAAAAGGATCCAGGGCAGCAATTTAGCCATAGCGGTCAGTGAATAGCATGTCAAGGAAGTACAATAGGAAACTGCTCAGTGTGCTGCCAAACTTTCAGCGATCCAGTTAGAGTTGGGAGGTATTCACGCAAATACCTCCACACCAATAGAGTGGCTTGAGGGTGAGTCAGGATGTTTGTGTTGGGGGCCTGTTGAGCTTGGGATCCCCTAAGGGAAGTTTTGGGCCTTAGAGCCCAAATTTTGGTGAAAGATTGTAATTCCGATGTAAAGACTCCGCATTTTGTGGGTGCAAAGCACGTAGTTTGTAAAAGAGTCATAGGGTTGTCCACCCTTAGTTTTTTTATTGTAATGTTGGCTGTAGAGATCTACCCATGGTCCGTGGACCATGGGATTGTATAAATAGAGTGAGGCTCTAACTAGTTCAAAGATCAATTAAGGAAATAATAAGAAAATATGAACATATGATGCATGCGAGATAGATTTGTGGAGCAAAGTCTAGTTTTGGGTCGTAGAGTAGGAGAAGGCTCTGTAGTTGAATGCGTGGACCCCTGCAATTGAGTGTGCAGGGCGAATCGAGTCTGTAACAATTGGAAGTATTAATAAAGAAAAGTTTCCTATCATTTCTGTGTATTTGTTTCCTATTTTATGCATTTGTTATCTTGGGTATGAAATTCACTTTTAATACTTATATGATGTGCCAATGTGTATAATTGTATTGATTAAGTGAATGCAAGAGAGTATATCTATTTACGCGAAGTTAGCTAATATTTGTTAAGAAGATAAGTAAGATACACGGTTTAGTTCGAGGAAATAATGCAGTTCGTTGCCCTAGCAACATGAAAGCATCTCAGCCCGTGGTTAAGGCTACATAGAAGACGATTATAAGAGATCACGAAGGTATTGAAGGTTGGAATAGTGTGCGAATTGTCCCATGCGAAGATAGATCTAGTTGGACCAAAACGACATCTCATACATCTCAAGGGTGTAGAAACTTGGTTCCAGCATCCCCCCATACTGCTTCAGGTGAGACTTCAGTTTACGCTCCATGGGCTGATGCTGAAAGGGCCAGTAGTGTAGGGATTTGTTTGGATAAATAACTCCGAACTTGGGTTAGGGCCCCATAAGCCATCACAGAATGATAGGAACCAGCTGGAATATATGTTAATTCTTGTTTAGCACGCCTTTACCTTAATAGCTGCAAGTTGTGATTTAATTCTGTAGAGTGTTTTTATATCTACATGCATGTTTTGATTCAACAATTTAGATCAGTGACACTGTTGGGCGTGGGATGCCCCCAAGACATGTTTTGGGGCTTAAAGTCCAAGTTTTGACTAAGTCCATTGTAAAGGCTCTGTGAATTATGGGTGTAGAGAGCGAAGTGATAATAGAGTCATAGGGTTGTCTGCCCTTGTTTTTGTAATGTAATGTTGGTTTGAAAGATCTACCCATGGTCCGTGGACCATGGGATTGTATAAATAGAATGAGGCTCTAAGTGTAGAAATAATGTAATGAATCAGGGATGGATCTAAGGAATTGATGACTCATTGAGTCGAAGTGTAAGTCGTGTCTTTGGGTTGTAGAGTAGGAGAAGGCTCTGCAGCTGAGTGCGTAAAGGCCTAGTAGTCCGCAGCTAACTGGGTGGACCCCTGTAGTTGAGTGCGCAGGGCAGGTCGAGTCTATAACCATTGGAAGAATTAATAAAAGAGAAGTTTTACCATATTTGTGTGTATCATTTCCTGTTTTATGTATTATTGGGTATGAATTGCAATTTTATTGTTTATTTACTACACGAACTCATATGAATATGTTGAATAAGTAATATAATAGAAGGCATCTGTTTACACGAAGATAACTAACTGTTATAAGAAGATAAGTAAGATCTCAGGTGTGACTTAAGAAAATAGTGCAGATTGTTGCTCTAGCAGCATAGAAGCCCCACAACCCCTAGTTAGGGTTGCATGAAGATGAATATATCAAGGCATGAAGGCTAGAGAAGTACGCGAAGTAACCTGCATGAAGGAACTCACAGTTGGACCAAATAAACCCCTCAGACATCTCAAGGGTGCGAAAACCTAGTTCCAGCACCCCCCCATATTACCTTGGGTGAGACCTCAGTTCATGCTTCGTGGACTATTGCTGAAAGGGCCAGTAGTAAAAGGATTTTCTTGGCTAATTAGCTTCAAACCTGTGTCAGGCGCCAACAAGCCAAAAAATCATTCCGTTGCTAGGACCAAGATCTGCATAGAGATGTTTAATGTCGTATAATTTGAATCCACCTAAGAAAGAAATTGAATGTTGGTTGGAGAGGAGAATTCATGAGTTCATGGTGCTGGAGAACAGGAACCCGCAACTATCAAAAGAAGAGTGGTTAGACTGTTACTTGTACATAGATATCCACGAAATTTTTTTCGCATCTTTCCCTACTGAGTTATATGAGTGGATCCTAAGGCTAGAAGATAGCTAAGGAAGGTGAAATCTTGACAGTCCTATTGTGTGTACCCCAAAGTTGGTGCACGAATTGGAAGCATTGGAGGATGATATCGTGCATGCTATTGATCAATGGCTCGATCGAATTATAGGAGGATTCATTAGCGAGTTCGCGGTAGATACTTCAGTAATCTATAGTGAGGCAGAGTAATGCTTCCTCAATGGACCGTGAGGTTAGTACATTAAGTCTTTGAATACTTGGATTAAAATGCTATTGTGTGAAGAGTGGGTTATGCAAATACATTGATGTTCGAAGATACACAAAGTGGGAGAATTTACAGAAACAAAGGTAGTGCATAACTAGAAACTAGCCCTTTGATTTCACCTCTGCGAGGAAATGAGGAAGAGCTCGTGAAGGTATCACCAAGAAGTGCAATCAATTTGATAAGGCAAAGGATTCTGCGCATACCACCCCCACCTAAACCACCACTATTTTCACCGCCTTCATCCCCATCTTCACCCGTACCACCTCTGACGCCACCACGAGCCAATATGGCAAGCGTGATAAAGTTGTCGGTATTTAGGGGAGTAGAAATTGAATATTCGGATCAGTTTTGGTTCATGATAAAAGCTATATGGGAAGCACAGGCAGTCATGGATGATAATATAAAGAAAGCAACATTGCTCAGCGCTCTGCAGGATTGCGCACTGACATGGTACATTAAGCATTCTAATGACAATCTGAATGCGGGGATCACAAACATCTAAACTGCGTTCAATAGAGAATTTAGTAGGCTGAAGTTAGAGGCGCAGTCGATCATAGGGTTCAAGGAGATCACATTGCTACCAGGCGAGACCCTTAGGGAGTTGGATCAAAGACTAAAGTGCACAATTCACGAAGCTAACATGACTTTAACAGATGGACAACACCGTGAATGGTTTGTAGCATCGCTAATGTTGCATTTAAGGAACATGTGGTCACAACAGAGGCTAAAAACATAGGTTGAGGCCTTGGAGATCTCAATGAGGTTGTATGAAACCCTGATATAGGATCATAACCTGGGATTTTAGCAGATCCATGCGCAGTTGAAAAACTTGTGCCTTGAGATGTAGAGTCTGAAAGAAGACAGGACCGCTCACCCAGAAGTGTGCGAGGAGGTATGGTGTGTTAAATGTAAGGGTGAGGATCATGATAAGGACCACTACACAATGTTCACAAATTACCTCGTGGGAGGAAGACCGATGCCATTAAGACTGGAGGCCCAAGTAGGACCTAGTGCGGCACCTGCGTTGTGGTGCACGATTTGTCAAATAAGAGGAAATCATGCTACAGACAACTGCCACTTATTGTAGTACACGCAGAATTTGCAGGAGTTGTTCTGTAATTTTTGTAGATCAGTGGGACATGATGAGCACACCTGTAGAAGCTATGAACTCATGATGGATAGGACTCCCACCTACAGAGTTCAGGCTGAAACATGGCCCCTTGACTAGAATGCAGGGATGGCATGAACTAGATTTCTAGGGTACGGATGAGGCTGAGCTGGAGAAGGACCTAGAAGAGGTCACAGACAACTGATATGTTACAATTGTGGAGAGTTAGGACATTATGTCTGTGATTGTATGAATCCAACACATCCATCACGTTTGTATTACACCTTGTTTGATCATGAGATGGAGGATTGTCCCACACTGATAGCTAGGCTGCATGAAAAAGGAGTGCTCCAACCTCCCTTGACTCAGAACTTGAAAAGGATGAGGTCTAAGCCACACGAGGAAGACCCCAACGTAAACATTGTGCTCCAAAGTGGAATTACGACAGGGGATGATAAAGGAAAGTAGCCTGAAGATAGTACTCGGGTTTGCAAGGCTCTAACAAAAGAACTAGAGTTTGATTTGGAGCGCGCTAAGGAAACCTTAATGGAATCTAGGAAGAGCTTTGTTGATGCCTCTACTTCTGGAAGCAAAGACAAAATAGAGCCGAAATGGACCCCTCGATGCTCACAAAGTTCCTGGAAATGTGGATGAAGCTGCTGCACGATAGCAAGGTTGTAAAAGGACTGCAAGAACTCATAAATATATGTGTTGGGACTGCGCCAAGAGAATCGCACGTAATCCAGAAGATTGGAAAGCATGTGACGAGGATGGGAAGAGAAATGAGGTTGACCACATAGATTAGAGAATATGAGATGGACCAAGTGATTCTGGACCTAGGATCGGATGTGAAAATTCTATTGAAGCAAACATGGGAGTGCATGGGGAGGCCTACACTACAATGTTCTCCTATCCAACTGCGAATGGCGAACCAACAAAAGATAATACTTATGGGGAGATTGCAGGGAATCACCATAGATATCAAAGGGGCAAGTGTGCTACCAGACTTTGAAGTGATAGAGATTGTTGATGATAGAAAACCATACCCTACACTATTAGGAATCAATTGGGCCACTAACATGAACAATGTGATAAACCTAAAGAAGTGCAAGATGACTTTTGAGAAAAAGTCCCTACGTGTAGTAGTACCTTTGGACCCTGCAGAAGGATCATGCTACATGGAGCCAGTGTGCAACTATGAAAGCGGTGATGACTTGGACTACATCTACAAGATAACCGCATGAGAACAAGAATGGGTAAATCCCACCGTAGATGGATGGATCTCATGGGAGCATGAAAGCTTTTGTACATCGGATTCTGATGAGGAGATAGAGTGATGGTAGAACCGGTTACATGAGGTAACCATGCTGAACTACAACATGATGACAAAATCGCTATGTTGCATATCAATGGGAGTAAGGGATCTGCCTATGTATGATGGGTTAAGTGAGGTAGATGCTTTGTTGAACATATTTGAAAGGGAGGTTCTCGAACATCAACATTTTGAGGCTTTGAAATGGGTACTGTGTGCTACGCCCGCGAGGTGGTGGGGTGCACACCAGAAAAGCTTTAAGAACTGGTGCGAATTTAGGAGAATGAAGCGCATGCATTTTGGGAAGCCTTAGATGTGATCAAAAAACAAGCTTGCTGGATGGAATGATCCACGCATGCACCTATCTAGATGGATACAGGCATATGTTAAAAGACCTACATGGATGCACACAAAATTTGTGTTAGGAGACAAGGTCAATAGGCATGTGCGGGTGAGGCAATTGCTCAAACAACCCCTCCAGTTGGAACAATGGAGTATGGAAAGAATGAGTGTGTAGAAGGTTATCCATGCAAAGGCCTTTAACAAAGTGTGCGAAGCACTGAAAAGGGTATATGATGCGCAATTGACTGATTGGTACCTGGCGTACGAGCGGTTCTATGGGATTATAGCACAACATGTAAGAAACTGATGAAGCAGATGCCTCTGGGGCTGGAGTATGGAGCGAATGTTGTAATCCCCATAGAGTATAAAATGCCTAGTCCATGCATAACAGCGCCGGTAGATATGACGGCTCGCGGAACCTTGGAAGAAGGGATCACACAACTGAACGAAGCAAAATTCTTGGGACCTAAGGAAGAAATATGACAGGATGATCTTAGGCTCCAAGAACATATGAAAGAAAGGGTGTGATTAAGGCAGAAAAGTGCTCTGGTGGAAGCAGAAGTCAAGAAGCTGGATGTCGAAATAAAGAATGATTTTCTCGATCAGAAAACCAAGGTTATAAAACAGGGTGCGCACAATTACGTTGACAAATTTGGGGACTACTGCCGAGAGTTGATCAGCCTGATGCCTTGGATTGGACCACATAACACTAAAGGTATCACCCATGGTGGCGCGCTACAAATGATAAATTGCGCGACGCAACCAGTAACAATCAAAGGTGGATGTTTTCAAGGAAAAGTGATGGATGACTGGTTGAAACCCTAAATAGGTGGCGTGGCCACGTAACTAGATGTGGGAAATACAGTCTTAGTACTCCAGGTAGTTGAAAGGAGGCGCATGACTATAAACTACTCTGCTCAGGAGCTATGTGATGTCGAGGCTACGCGTAGGAGAAAAGTATCACAAGGTCCACGACCATGCAAGGGGGGCTACGCTGCTATGCAGGTTGAGTTGAAAGTGACCATTGTAGTCACTATTCATGATGTGATGCTTGACTTGATACCGAATGGAGCGGGCGACAGGAATTTAAGATGCGCTTTATGGGTAATATTTGGGAAAATTAGCTGCCAAGGGAGCATTAATGGATCGGATTTGGGGGGAATTGCCAAATTCAAATTCAAAAGGCGCTATAAATTACAAAGGGATGCCCAACAAACAACACTTGGTCATTTGAAAAATTGAGCTGTCGTATGCCCCACGTATTCTGAGCCAAGACCTCGTTACCCTATGCAAAGCATTGATTCAACCCCTGATTGAGCGATTTATAGATTTCTGGATGAGCAAGATGGCAGCATCTAAGGAAGCTAGGGAAATTACAAAGATGACTGTTGAAGAGGTCGCATAGGCCTTAACTGTAGAAGATGCCCCTGAAGGCACTGGGATTGTTGCGAAAATCCCTAAATCACTGACATGCCAAGACCTAAGAAAGAAAAACAACTAATCATTCCAGTGCGTGTGTCCCCTAGAAACCCACTGTGAACCAGATTAACTATGGAGGAAAAGAGGAAAGCAGTTAACCTGGAAACCAACGAGGAGGAATAAGACCTTGAAGACCTCATAATTGAAGAAGATGAGCACGAGGCCATGGAGGTAGAAACTGAGGTTGTGCACCCTCCAAAAACGTTGGCGGCATATGTCCCCCCATGGAGTGGGAAGGAAAAAGTGCCCAAGGACCTCGACAAGAGCAAGTGCTCTCAGTAGAATCCGCTCCTCCCGGACGATATCATTTTTGAGGGCACACACCTGGGATGGGTGCCGAACGTGAAGTTTAAAGATTGGGATCTTGCTAACCATGAGAAATTCCCTCACCTAGATATCGTACAGCTCATGAATCCCAAGCAGAACACCACAGTAGGGGCTATAGAATTGGAGCTGCGAATGTGGTTATCCAGAGTTGAAAAGCTAGGGCTATTAAACCTGCCCTAGATGTTGCATTACCACCACGCCCCAGTGATGATCTTCGTCATCAGGAAATTCCTCTACTTGGTGTATGTTGGGTGCTTGTGGCTGTAGGAGTCCATCCCCATCATGGACCACTTAATCCATCACATTACCTGGCTCCCATGTAAAGGAGAGGACCCTGCAGGCATTTCGGAGGGAAAGAGCAGTGATTTGGCCGTCGTGGAGGCCATGGAAAAGAAATACAAGCTGGAGAAGAAGAAAAGGGGATACGCCATATCTAGCATTAACAAAAAAGTAGTCAAAGTTGCAACCCAGATACTGGTAGGTAAGCTCATGCAGAAGTGCCACACAGATGAGGTACCAGTGCCGGTGGTGACACTCACTGAACAATGCATAGAAGGGATCCAGTTTAACTAGTCCGAGTTCTTGTGCAAGGAATTCCTGGAAATTTTCTGTGAGGCATAGGAACAAGGAAAAACATTCCACTATGCATGGCTTCTGATGTCCATAGTGCTGGTTGTTGGGCGCATCTAAGGTGTCTTTTAGAACTCTTAAATGCCTCACATTAATTATCAACCTCGATAAGTCTTTTTGTTTCAAGAGTGTACACAATATGTGCAAGTGATGGAAATCATTGAATCTACAAAGAGTAATGCTTTATAATAACTTATTGATTTGAATACAAGAGTAAACAGATCAAACCATAAATATCAAACTTGCAACTTCAAGGAAATTAACCTATTCAAGCATCAAAACTCAATCTTGATCAAAACCAAAACTCAATCTTAATAAAAAATTATAATTGCAATTACATCAACCGAGTGCACCATAGCGATAACAGAGCTCTTTCAGTTGAATCTAAACTTCTGCATAAAATTAATACACCTGATCTAATCAGTAACACTTTGGCTTTCAATTAACAAGAAATGATTCTTATCTAATAATTAAATCAATCTGCAACATAATAAATGAAGCCAATCAACGGAAATAAGAATTAATGCAACGAATACACAAACTCAACATTAGTGAAAGTAAATCAATCGTAACGCTATAAATCAGAGTAATTAAACTTGCAGTAAAAGAAAGGTAAAACTATAAAATAGGGAACAACAGTGAAATCCACCAGTGACTAGGCCCAAGCTACCAATGATTACTGCTTAATTACTTCAGAATCTCATGAATGAACAACAACACGAATTATATATTATTCATCAAATCCAAATTTCATTACAGCATGATTTATCCTTTAGAATAATGCTCTGTATATTAAACTTTCAACTGAAGTAAAAAGGCGAAAAGTTAAGTCCCTCTATTCTATTTGTTTTCCCCCTCTTATAGTCAAAGAGGGAAAAGAGATAAATGTGATTCCTTAAGATCAAGAGATCTTGAGGATTTCACAACTAAATACTATTATCAGACAATATTTCATCTTGCACTGATCCTCCTGATTCGCTTCTCGATTTGACTGCACAAGATGCGCTCTTTTCTCCTTGTTTAGCCCTTGATGTCCAATAGTTTGAACAACAGCTGTTTCGTTCACTAATTTCTGCATAAAAAGCATCAAAAGTTAGTTTTGACAGCAAAATCATATCAAAATCAATTTCATACACTTTCTATCAAAATTCTATCAAAACCTTATTACATCATGGCACAAATGCATAAAAAGGAGTAAAAAGATAATGTAATCAAGATTAAATTTATACCTGTTGCATAGCTCAACATACTCCCCTGCATACCTTGTTTCATGTCCTCATGAAAACAAATAGTTATTATGTAATGCAGTTAAAGAGTAAGCAAGAACGACTTTTTCTTTATCCAACCTAAAACCATGCTTTTGTATTAAAATTGCAAAGGCTTTCCCTTCATGACCTTCAGGCAACTCATAATCAAAACGATATCCTTCAAGAGGGTACCAAAGAATAGGGCTCCAAAATCGACACCCTAGTAAATATGGTCCTTCCCTCAAGATAATATTACTATATGTGGCAAAACGGTCTGCGATAGCTTTAAAATTACTGTATCCAAATGGTTCTCTGTTCCGGACACTATTGGTAGAGGTTATCCATCTCTATTTTGATGCAAGCAAGGACCTTTCCTAAATGGATAAGAAATACGTCCTTCCCGTTTCCACAATTTTTTCATGTATAAGCCCCAGAATCTTAATTATGCCCTCCTGTGTCATGAACCTTTTGTGTCTAACAAAAAGTTGCAAGGGGTGAGTAGGCTCACTCCTTACCCACAAATCTAGTCCATGTTCTTTTCTTGGAAAGGTGTTATAAGCCTTGGACCACTTGAGTTCATTTGCTGTGAAAGAAATAAAGGCCTGGAACTGAATGTTCCCAATAGAAGGGATAGGATTATTATCCACCTCCCCTTCTAATAAAAAATTATGCAAATAAAATTCATAGAGAAGATGTTGGAATTTTATCCCATGCTCCTTACATCATTTTATGATTTCGTTAGTTGTCTTCAATTCAACTGACTTGCCGGCGTTAACAACTTTAATCTTCAATAGTAAATATCTTTCCAACAAAAACAGAGCATAATTTGTAGCAGGAGATTTGCAAGATAAGACATCAGAATGTAAAGAGAAAATATCGTCAATCTGACCTATGACCTTATCCAACTTGGCTTTTACTTTCCTCATCTTTTTGTCCTCCTGTCTGAACTTAGCAAAAGTTTCATCCTCAGTTATGGTCAATTCTTTGAATTTCTTCTGCAACTCTTGATCCTTTTGTAGAGGAACTGTCTCCTTCCTACAGTGCTTTAAAGTAAGTTGGGCTTCTACCAGCTCCTCCTGTAACTCTAGAAGAATAGGATTACTACTTGATGGAGCGCCATTGAATATTTCTTTTGTATGGGTGCTTTTGTTGTGAGATGATAATTCCTCTGTTTGAATAGCCATATCTATCAAATCTATGTTAGGGCTTGTTTGTGTGGCAACCGTTTGAGTAGAAATAGGTTTGTTTTGGGTTCCTATTGCCTTACCTTCACATATTTTTGTTTATGTGGCCACAGTGGATAAATTAGAATTAGTGCTCTGAGCTTTCCTATTTGCAGTTTCTTTTAATTTCTGACATAGCCGCTTAACCATTTCTGAAGCTTTTGGTATTTCTTCCTCAACTTCCTTAACTTTATTTCGGCTACCTACTTCTCCTGAGAACCATCTTTTGTAGGATCAGGTTTATCAATAGGATTTCTATCTAAGGGTTCTTGGTGCTTGTCTTGGCTATGTTCCACTATAACCATGTCACTTGACTGGTTATCAGATTCATGCATTATTTCTGTGTCCACTTCCTCTCCCCGGTTTGTAGCTTCTAGGCAAGGAAAAAATTATGTGTGACCAGAATCTTCTGAGGATTGAGCTTTTTACAGGTTCTAGTCAAGTGATCCTCCAAGTTGCATATATGCATTCAAATTTGCAAGAGCCTGGGTCATCCCTTCCTCAAAGTCCTGCAAGAAATCATCTCGGGGGCTCATAGGTGGTGTTTGAAAAGCCCCTGCTTCATTTTCTGGTTCATCATCATTTTGAAAAAAATGTTGTGCTTTCCTTTCTTTTGGGTCAAAATCATGTTCTTCCCCCTGTTCTCATTCATAATTTCATTTTTCCTCGGGTTCTGATTCAAAATTACATTCTTCCCCCTGTTCAGGTTCATAATTGCATTCTTCCTCTGGTTCAGGTTTAGAATTGGGTTCTTCCTCTTGTTCAGGTTCAGAATCATTTTCTTCCCACTGTTCTGATTTAGAATTACCTTCTTCCTCCTGTTTTGGTTCAGAGTCCTGTATAGTAATTTCACTAGATGGCTCTACCGGGCGTTCAATACTACCCTAAGGATCTATAAAAGTCCTTTGAACTGGGTTTAGCCTCGTAGAGCACCTATGCTTATGAGGTCCTATTGTTTTATGAGTAGTTCTTTTCCTCTTCAGAATAGGGTTCTGCTGTCCAATTTCCAAGGTTGCCGAATTTCGGGCTATAGGGTTTGGCCTAATCTCTAGTGGCGTTATAAAATTATCCCAAGTTAAATTCTGCTGAGCAAGACTGTGACTAACAATTAGTCGGATCAAACCATGATGACTGATTACAGTATCAGGATGTTTAGCCCTTCTTACTCTATTAGTTGTATCGTGCAATATTGAATTCAAGAAAAATCACAAATTGATAGTAAGCTTTTTCTTTAAAACAACTAAGAGTTTAAGTTGTCGTGGTTTTACCACATCCCGTCGACCATGACAGGTAATGTACTTCTGGATGACACTTGCCAATTCGCACCATGGTTTTCCCAGAGAGGACAGTTGAATGCCTTTGCCTTTTCAAGTTAGTTTTTCACCTGTGCCTTTGAAAATCTCCACTACACCATGCAACATTATGTGCGTTTTAGGCCATACTGCTCCTTCTACCAGCAACCCGGAAACTTTAGTTATCACAGCCTCTGATACTGTTATTCTTATACCTTTTATTATGGACTGCTCATCCTATAAGTGCTGTAAAAATTCGAGAGTGATTTCATTGCTAGGGGTCTGAAGCCTGGTGAAATATGACATCCATCTTGTGCACACCAAAATTTGCCTTGGCTTTGTCAGAAATTTCCAACACTAAGGGTTCTTAGCAAACTAATTTTCCACCCATAATGCTTGAATTCTTCGAATATTCACCCTACAATTTCAAGGATTAACACAATAGAAAAATAGTAGAGAACAAAAATTTCTTTGGTGAAATAGAACAGTAAGTAGATGTAACAACTAAATTCCATAATGTTAAGCGGAATTTCCATGAGAATTAATAATATTAATTCGAGGAGTATCACATTGCCACATGTCATTTGATCATGGGATATCATAGCAACATATCAAGTCCAATAAGCGTGATAAATGTAGCGCATGCAGAAGTATAATGGGAATCCTCCCCCTTCTTGAAAAGAGAGGATTCCTATGACCGAGTAGATAGGGAAAGGGTTGTTCTGATGGCAAGGCAAGGGAGTGAACAGTACAGGAGTAAATGAAGCAGAGTACGCATATCAATGATAGGATGGCAAGAGGTATGGTTATAATAAGAGCGGAGTTTGTAAAGATAGTTATGAATAAGAGATAGGACGCTTTGGATTGATGATAGGTTATGTGAAAAATAAAAGGACATCAATATGCCAAAAATACACTTTGTTTATGGTATTCTAGCCGAGAATGATACGATTGATCAAAAAGTACTATCTCATGCATCAAGGTTCTAAACAAGGAAAAATTAAGGAAATAATTTCTCCAATGAAAAGAAAGAATAAGAAGAGGGTATCATAGTAATAATTGATGATAAGATATAACTTCAATACCATAAGCAGAGCCTCTGCTGCCAGGAGGTGTCCATAGCCTTGGTAGATTTTCTTTTCAACCCATATGAGCCAGGATCCTCAATTTATAAATGGAGAGTTACAATGCTGTTATATAGAAGAGATCAGTGTGCTCACATGGTAACCAGATAACCACACTGCCATTCACTGGGATGTAGCAAAAGTGATCAGGCTAGCTTGTGATGAGACCTCCTATTCCAAGGATATTTTGGTTATCCAATGGATCATAACCCTGGTGTGGTGGGCATAATGTGTCACTTTTCTATAGTATTATGAACATGGTAGGCTGGCTCGTAATGAGACCCCCTTATCCTCCATTTGAAAACAAAATTTTGCTGTTATTACACATTTTTATGATAAATAGAGGGAGGCTCAATACTCCTTAAGAGTAGGGATGGTGGAAGAAGTTTTAACATGTCAATATAAAAAGTATACCCATAGTCTTATTTGTTATCGATGGAGAAGATTATAACCAGGAAAGGTGGAACCAGCATGGCATTTTAAGATGATCAATCAGTATCATGTACAATAGAAAACAATGCAGTAAATTAGTGTATAAATAACTGTGTCCCTTTTCTTGAAAAGAATCTATCATCAAGAAGTTATCTTGTTAAAGATAATAACGTTAATGATATTAAATCCCTTCAATAGAATCCATAAATTCTTTGTACTCATAAAAGTAGTGTACTTCATGCCATGAAAAGAAAACAAATTGACAAACAAAAGAAAAATGGGTTGAGATAAGCGAAGAGCAATTACACAAAAATAAAACTTTTGTTGTTCAATTGGGTTGGGTTGTGACTATTCAAAAGATTGAACAACAGCTGTTTAATTAAATGAACAACAAAACAACGTAAAGAAAGAAAATGTTGTTCAATTGGATTGAGCAGTGGTTGTTCAATAGATTGAACAACAACTGTTCAATAGATTGAACAACAGTTGTTCAATAGATTGAACAACAAAATGGCGAAAAGAAAGAAAGTGTTATTCAATAGATTGAATAGCAGTTGTTCAATAGATTGAACAACAAAACAATGAAAAGAAAGAAAATGTTGTTCAATAGATTAAACAGTAGTTGTTCAATAGATTGAACAACAAAAAGAAAGAAAGTGATGTTCAATAGATTGAACAACAAAACAACTAAAAGAAAGAAAGTGTTGTTCAACAGATTGAACAGCAGTCGTTCAATAGATTAAACAGCAAAACAATTAAAAGAAAGAAAGTGTTGTTCAATTTGATTGAATAGTGTTTGCTCAATAGATTGAACAGCAAAATAAGTGGATAAAAAGAAAAAAAGAAAAAAATATAAAATCAACAATCATATTTACATATTTTACAGAGAAGAAATAAAATTTATAAAGATGAAGCTGCCGAAGGATTGCGTTCTGCAACTAAAACTTGCATGGTGGGGTCCTCACGTATCTGTTGATAGAAAGATTCTCTAGTAAGTGGTTTTTGGTAGAGGCGTACCCAATGCCCATTCACTTGAAAAGAAGAACCAGACCCATCAATGGTGGCCAGCGTAAGAGTTCCATTATCACGTACTTGCTTTATTTCATAGGGGCCTAACCATCTAGTCTGCAATTTGCCAAGAAGTCTTGAAACCTGGAATCGTAAAGAAGTGCCCAGTCACCCTCATGAAATGCCTTCTTCTTAATCAGGGCATCATGCCATTTGGCTCTTTACTGTTGAATAAGTGTCATACGCTGTAGAGACAGTAGTCGAATTTCATCTAATTCATTCATCTGCTATAACATGTTAACTTGGGCTTCAGTTAAATCCAGTCCCACTTCCTGGGCTATCTTTAGTGTTTGTATCTCAAATTTTATGGGAAAAATAGGTTCCTTACCAAATACCAGTTGATATGGTGAGTATCCAGTAGTGTTTCTCCAAGTTGTGTGATATGCCCACAAGGCCTCTAACAGTCGAGTAGTCTAATCTCATCGATGTGATGTCATTGTCTTTGTTAGAATAGCTTTGATAACTTTGTTAGTGCTCTCCACTTGCTCGTTTTCCTGCTGGTGATACAGAGAAGTAATTCTATGTGTGATGTGATAATTTTTCAGTGTAGCAGCAATCTTGTGACCCACGAATTTTGGTCCTGCATCAGTAATTACTTCTTTGGGTAAGCCATATCGCACAAAATTTTTGAAAAGAAAATTAATAACAGTTTCCTCTATTTCTTTTGGTAATGATACTGCTTCCACCCACTTAGTTACGTATTCTATTGCAACCAATATATACGATTTCTGGTTGGATGATGGTTTGATTGGCTCGATGAAATCTAATGCCCAATGCTCAAAGGGTTCTATCACTAGCTGTGGATGCAGGGGCATTTCATTAGATTGGCCAGGGTGGCCCATCCCTTCACAACTATCGCATGCTTGGACAAATTTCTTAGCATCTTTAAAAATAGTGGGCCAGTAGTAGCTCATATGTAGAATTTTATGTCCATTTCTGCGATCTGCAAAGTGTCCATCGCAAGGTCCATCATGGTAGGATTTTAGGATATCATAAATTTCATTCTCCTTGATACACCTATGGATGTGCATATCAGCTCCTGTGTGGAAAAGGTATCCCCCAATCCAGGAGAAACGAGTGTTACACTGCACAATCAATTTCCTTCTCTGGGTGTCAAATGTTTGGGCAATTTTCTCGATGCTAAGTAATTCGCTACATCTGCATACCATGGTGTTTTTATAGCCACAACAAAAAAATGTTTATCTAGGAACTGATCCTGTACTGCCACTATATCGTCTGTTCTTGGCACTCGAGAGAGGAAGTCTGCCACGAGGCTCTACTTTCCTGGTCAATCCCTTATAGCTATGTCAAATTCCTACAAAATTAGTAACCAATGAGTCACTCTTCCATTTGTAATAGGTTTATTGGTTAAATATTTAATGGGAGCGATCAATATACAAAATATAGGGTATCCAGTTATATAGGGTCTAAATTTGTCGATAGAATAAATAACAGCTAGAAACTCCTTTTCTGTTACTGTGTAATTCAACTCAGTGGGAGTTAGGTTTCTTCTGATATAATATATAGCGTAAGGTTTATTGTCTTCTTCTTGACCAAGAACAACTCCAATGTCTATGTCTCATGCAACTGATGAAATCTAGAAAGGTATATCCCAATTCGGGCCTCATAATACTGGCGTTATCGATACTAACCATTTCAAACCTATGAAGGCATTGTCACATTTATCAGTCCATATAAAATCAACATTTCTTGTCAAGGGATATAAAGGTGCAGTAATTTGCAAAAAGTTCTTTATAAATCTATCGTAATATCCAACAAATACCAAAAAACGTAACCTTGTTTGAGTGCAGGGAGTAGCTAATAAGAGGATTACTTGTATCTTCATTGGATCTACCTGAATTCCAGCTGCTGAAATGTAACGACCCAAAATTAGTCCTTTTGTCATCATCATATGACATTTCTCGTGACTTAAGCTTAACCTAGTAGCAATACACCATTCTAGGAGTTTCTCCAATTTTTGTAATGCCTAATCAAAGTCATCTCCATAGGGTGTGAAATCATCCATGTACACCTCCAATCCTTCATTTATCAAGTCTACAAAAATACTGAGTATGGCTCTTTGGAATGTAGCAGGTGCATTGCACAATCTGAAAGGCAATACCCTCTAAGCAAATGTTCCCCAAGGGTAGGTGAAATTAGTTTTATCTTGGTCTTCAGGGGCAATTTGAATTTGGTTGTAGCCACTGAGGCCATCCAAGAAAGAGACGAATTTCTTTCCTGCTAGTGTATCTAGGACCTAGTCGATGAATGGAAGGGAAAAATGATCTTTTTGCATTTCTTTGTTGAGTTCTCTGTAGTCAACGCATATCTGCCATTTTCAATTCTTTTTGGGGACAACTACTAATGAAGAAACCCATTTACTGTCAGATATAGGATAAATAAAATTTACATCTAACGGTTTTTGAAGCTCTTCTTTCACAATATCCTTTAGATCAGTATTTAATCTAAGCTATGGCTATTGAATGGTTCTTGCATCTTTTTCAGTGTAGATGTGGTACATGCATAATTGAGGGTCAATCCCTTTCATGTCTAGGTAGTCCCATGCAAAATCCCCTTTATATTTCCTAAGGACTTGGATAAGTTTTTGTTGTTGGTCATTACTCAGATTACTGTTAATGTTTAGGGGTTTTCCTTGCTCGATTTCAATAGGCTTGCTATTATAGACAGTGGTTGCTGGTATCGGTTTGTCATTAATGTCTCTCAAGGAATCTTCTTCAATCTCATTATGAAGGTTTGCTTCAATCATGTGACATCTCAAATTAGACACTACAACAGGGTGATTGATAAAGGTGTTAATGACATCATCTTCTATTTGGTTTTTGAATTCAAGCGCATCTGCCACAGTCAATGGTGAATGGACATTTTCTTTTAAATATGTTGTTGGTTGTTTCCTAGTTTTTACAATGGTTAGGATTGGCTGAGCAGGAGGGTATAAAACTATATTCTTTACATCATTCCCTCTGGTTATGGTCATACTGCCTGTTCGATAGCCTATATAGGCATTGACTGTTGCTAGCCAAGGCCTTCCTAGTATTAAGGGATGTCCATCTAGCTGGTTTCTGGGGTTAATAATCAAAAAATCTATCGGATATTCCCAAGAGTCCACAGAAACCATCACATCTTGTAATGTTCCTTCTGGCCTAATGACTGAATGATCAGCTAGTTCCAGCAAGGTAGTGGTTGGTTCTAAGGCTGTGATACCAAGCACATCAGAAGTTTCTATTGTAAGAATGTTAATGGTTGCCCCTAAGTCAACTAAAGCATTGGGAAAAGAGCGACCATTTATTTGGACTGTGATAATGGGATTCCCCAGGTCTTCATATTTTACAGGTGTCTCTTTGCCTAGTAATAAATCAAACAAAGTTCTGACGACATGGAAAGTTGGTGTTATTTTTGTTTTCCTCACATAATTCTTCGCACACAATTCTTTAATGGTTTTAGCATATATCGAAATGTCTTGGATGGCCTAGAGGAGGGGTATTTCTATACAGAGATTTTTGAGTTTGCCTAGAATATCAAAGTCAGAATATTCAATTGGTCGAGGTATTATCAATCTTTATGGGAACAGGGGAGAAGTAATTATAATTTTCTCAGGATCTTTCTGCCTGACTGTATCTCCTCCCTGTTATATTTTTTGGTCATCTACAGTCGAAGGCTTATTCAGATGTGTTTCTTTAACCTCAGGTTGTATATTTTTTTCCTCATCTGGAGCAATTACGCGTCTAGATCTTAACTTAAGTTCATTACATTCTCTCATCTCAACTTCAGGGTCTAGACTCTCAATAATTTGGACTGACTAGATTGGTCTGTTGTTAGGATTTGGGTTGGGTTGAGCTGGGAGTTGTGGTTGTATATTAGGTTGAGGATTTTGCTGCAACATGTAAGGTGTTGGTAAGGTTGGTTGAGGTAGAGGAACTATTCCCATAGGTTGGTTTGCAGATCATTGCCAATTTGGTTTCTAGTTTTGATTTTGTGAGGTAGAAGGAGACCATTGAGAGGAATAGGAGTTGTTCTGCCATAATGGTGGAGGGTAAGAGGAATTTGGCCAATTATTATTTGGATTTTATTGGTTGGGCCAAGGTGGCATAGAAAATGCTTGAGGTGGCTAGGTAGAGAAAGGTGGTTGGTTCTGCCATGTTGATCCTGAATATTGCTAAGAATTAAATTGCGGAGAAGGAAAGAATGAAGAGGTTTCTATAGGCATACCTATCGAATGTGTTTTCCATTGATAGTGCTGGTTCAACAGATATACTGGTTCCACTTCCTCTTTTGCTTCCTTGAAAACTGCTTTTAATCCAGGAAGCGATGGACAACTTTCCGTAGCATGATCCTTAGTGTAAATGGCATATGTTTGTATCATATCTAATGGACATTCTCTATGATTGTGTTTCTTTTTGCAACATGGACAAAAAATAGTTAGATTCTATTCTGCTTCAGCCTGCTTTTGTTTGGCCTGCATGATATCCAATTGTGTAATTAGGGTCCCCAAGATATCAGTCTCGAAATCTTCCAGCAGATTGCCGATTTCAACTCATGTAATGCTCCCTCCTAAAGCTTTGTTGTCTCTGGTGACTACATAATGTCCGGTTAGTTTCAGCCTTGTACTTCCTCTAGAACACCTGATACATAATTATATAATATTGTCATAATCCCGTTGATAAATATCACCCTTCGCCATTAAATTTAGTGTTTCTACCCATTGGTCTTTCATACCTTCGATCATCGTAGTTTTAAGAACTTCAGGAGGCAAATTTGGATAAGGAGATCTTTGCAGATTATATTAAAAATGTTCTACATATTCTTCAAGAGTCTCATTAGTCTTAGCTACCATTTAAAATATTTCATCCTTCAGTTCTCTAGTTCAGCAATAATCTTCGTATTTTTTTAGAAAGGCTATTTTCATTTCGTCCCAGTCATTAATGGTAGCTCCACCAAGCCCCATAAACCAATGCAGAGCTGCTCCCTTCAGAGTAGAGGGGAACAACTTCAGCTTTTGGGGGTCGGTAGTGTAATCATATCCCCTACATAAAACATCAAATTCAAAAAGAAATGCAACAGGCTCCTTGGAAGTTAGCCCATGAAAGGTAGGAATATTCTATAATGGAATAACTTTCATGGGAGCATTGATAGTTCTATCAACAATAGGTATTGTAATGTAGAGGTCTGAGGTTGTTACTGATTATTAGCCATTTGATAAAAATATGCCAATATTCTCTAGGGATTTTTGGAGTTGGAGATTTGTTCCTGGGGGATTCAGAAGAGACTTTTAAATGATTTTAACAACACTACCTTGGTCTAGAATACTAGGTATCCTCTGTTTAACTACTACTTCTAGATATTTGGGTTCTGATGATTTAATCTTTTCAACACTACCTATTTCTCCTTCTCCTTCAAGGAGGTTGCAAGAGTTCTCTTCTTGTAAAGGGTTAGGATGTAAGTTTTCAGTGTTCTAAAAATTTTGTGCAGACCCTTCAGTCTTACTATGAATATCAGTGTTAGCTACAGATGGTGATCCTGCGGCCTGAAGGGTTACAATAGGATTTCTTGTAGAAATGGCTCGGGGTCCTACTGATGATTCTTACTTGGGTCCTGCTCGTACACAGGTTCTTATCTTTCATTTTTATACCCATTTCTTTCATAGCAAACAAACATCAAACATCTATTTCTACTTCAATCCCTATTCAATTCTGCTGAAAAGCCATCAAGGGAGCAAACACTTTACTTGCTCGTACGCAAGTTCTTACCTTCCATTTTTAATACCCAATTCTTTCACAACAAACAATTATCAAACATACATCACCTTCTGTGAAATGGAAATACTCTCCTCGACAACAGCACCAAAATGTTGGTCACATATAAGGTGTCTTTTAGAACTCTTAAATGCCTCACATTAATTATCGACCTTGGTAAGTATTTTTGTTTCAAGAGTGTACATAATATGTGCAAGTGATGGAAATCATTGAATCTATAGAGAGTAATGCTTTAAAATAACTTATTTATTTCAATACAAGAGTAAATGGATCAAACCATAAATATAAAACTTTTAACTTCAAGGAAATTAACCTATTCAAGCATCAAAACTCAATCTTAATCAGACATTCTAATTGCAATTAGATCAACCAAGTGCACCGTAGCGATAACAGAGCTCTTTTAGTTGAATCTAAACTTCTGCATAAAAGTAATACACCTTGTTTAATCAATAACACTCTGGCTTTCTATTAACAAGAAATGATTCTTGTCTAATAATTAAATCAATTTGTGACATCAATAAATGAAGCCAATCAATGGAAATAAGAATTAATACAATGAATCCCCAAACTCAACACTAGTGAAAGTAAATCAATCATAAAGCTATAAAGCAGAGTAATTAAACTTGTAGTAAAATAAAGGTAAAACTATAAAACAGGGAACAACAGTGAAATCCACCAGTGATCTTGCCCAAGCCACCAGTGATTATTGCTTAATTACTCTAGAATCTCGTGAATGAACAACAACACTAATTATATATTATTCATCAAATCCAAATGTCATTACAGCACAATGTATCCTTCAGAATAATGCTCTGTATATTAAAATTAAAACTGAAGTAAGAAGGTGAAAAGTTAAGTCCCTCTATTCTATTCATTTTTCCTCTCTTATAGTCAAAGAGGGAAAAGAGATAAATGTGATTCTTGAGGATCAGGAGATCCTTGGGAATTCACAACTAAATACTATTATCAGACAATCTTTCATCTTGTGTTGATCCTCCTGATTCACTTCTCGATTTGACTGCACAAGACGCGCTATTTTCTCCTTGTTTAGCCCTTGTTGTTTAATAGTTTGAACAACAGCTATTCCATTTTCTAATTTCTACATAAAAGTAATGAAAGTTAGTTTTGATAGCCAAATTGCATCAAAATCAGATTCGTACACTTTCTATCAAAATTCTTTCAAAACCTTATTACATCATGTCACAAATGCATAAAAAGGAGGAAAAAGAAAATGTAATCAAAAGTAAATTTATACCTATTACATGGCCCAACACTGATGGTGGGGGAATTGTTAGAGGACAGCCATTTCCCCACGACTGCAAGGGATCTCCAGGAGGTTGCAAAGTACGCTTTGCTGTGGGCCACTAAGGACGCGAATACGATCTGCAACAGCAAAATATTCTGGGTGTTCATGGAGGTGAACATCAGAATGGGGATTAACCACAAGTCGTGATTATCACCCACTGCCTACAATAGCCTGCAACATTTTGTGGAATTTAAAGTAGACTTTCATCACATATACCTCAAGGCACGCAAGGACCCTATAAAGAAGTGGAGAGAGCTACCCTACATAACCACATATGATGTAATCTTCGATGTAATGGAGACATGGACGTCGGAATGGTGTGCCCAGACATCTCTGTACTAGAAAATTCCGCTGCACAGAAAAAGAAGGAGGAGGAAAAACTGCACGTGGTGCAGTTGGCAGAAAAGAGATGGAAAGAAGTGGCAGCAACAAAAGTGCAGGAGGCGCGGGATGCTGCGTAGACAGTAGCAGAACAGAAAAAGGTTGCAACAGTGGTAGCCGTAGCAAAACAGAAAAAGGTTACAACAGCAGCATCAACAACATAGGAGGCAGTGGAGAAGGCGAACGAGGGCCAGAAGTCTCCTTTGCTTGAGCAAGATAAAGAGATGTAAAAAGAGGAAGAGGAGGGCAGTGCAAACCCCCAAACAGTGCCAACATAGTTGAAGTGCTAGCGCTCGAGCGAGCGGACGGGGCCATGAAAGAAGGTGAAAGTATCCAAGTTGTCGATTGACCCGATCACCCTTACTGAGGGTGATCTATGTGATATCGGAGAGACGGTGTGCGATGTCAGCACAGAGGCCCTCCAAAACTTGACTGTGGAGAATCAGATTGTGTTAGCGACCCTCCGAGCATAGATTCAGGAGTTGCAGGTATGCGTTCCTTAGACCGACACCCTCTCGACCAGCCTCACAATTGGGACACCCGTAGCCGAGGAAATGACGCACACTCATACAACCAACACAATAGCATTGCTAGAAGGGACACTGGTTAAAACAAATGAGGCTGACAGGCCTATGGTTAGTACATTGAAAAGGATTAGGATCAACATGGTTGCGCTCCTGAGGGAGACACTCTATGTTATGTAGGATGGGATTATTGCAGAACTATGGGCTAGGGAGAGCCGCACGTTGCAGGTGTTGAGTGAGAAAAATACCAACATGGAACAGTTGAGCTTGCAGTGCAATGAGGTCGTGTTGTAGAATAGGCTTATGGTACAGGTACTGGAGAAGCTTGCTAGATGGTCCCTGAGCTAGCCATCCCAACAAAAGCAATAGCAGGGGCACGCATCCACATATTAGCAACAGGGGTGCACCAGGTGCAAGAAGAAATGGCCAACGTTCAGCTGGAGCTAAACTTCAGATAGCAGAGCTATGGTTGAAGGCACAGCCATCCACTCCTCCATAAGTAAGGGAATAGCATGCCAACTCTATTACATCGGGGATGGAGGAGATCAGCAGTGCAGTAAGGGATTGCACTAGAATGTTGGAAGAGTCATTCGAGGTCCTCACCAATCTACATGAGGACCCTAACATCTAGTGCTTAGAGACAGAGGTGCGTGAGCTCCAATAGTAGTATGATAGTGTGAAAGGGATTGCGCAGACAGTGGCTCACATGAATGCAATAGTCCAAAGCATTTAAAGAGGAAGTGGATGCAACATGACACAAAGAAGTAGTTTTGAAGGTGTGCGTTCAACCTTGAATTGATGAGGCCTTCATATTCACAACAACAATTGAGGGCAACCTCGCGTAGATGTAGGAGATGCAGGAACAGATGCAAGGAAGCAGTTTCGACACCGCAGCCTCAGAAAAGCGGTCTCAGAACTACGAGTATAGGAGATTCAACAGGTAGTCGATCAGTGTGTTACCGGCCTTGCAGTCGTTCGAGCAGAGTTGGAGGGTCTCCTTGTGAAGATCTCCGCACTAATAGAGTGACTCGAGGGTGAGTCACGATGTTTGTGTTGGGGGCCTGTTGGGCATGGGATCCCCCCAAGGCATGTTTTGGGGCTTAAAGCCCAAGTTTTGACTAAGTCCATTGTAAAGACTCCATGAATTATGGGCGCGGAGCGCAAAGTCATAATAGAGTCATAGGTTATCCACCCTTGTTTTTGTAATGTAATGTCAATTTTAAAGATCTACCCATGCTCTGCAGGCCATGGGATTATATAAATAGTTCGAGGCTCTAAGTGTAGAAATAATCTAATGAAGTAGGGATGGATCTAAGGAATTGATGAAGCATTGAGTCAAAGTGTAAGTCGTGTATTTGGGTCATAGAGTAGAAAGAGGCTCTACACCTAAGTGCACAGAGACCTAGTAGTCCGCAGCTGAGTGTGCATAGGCCTAGTGGTCCGCAGTTGAGTGCGCAGACCCCTGCAACTGAGTTTGCAGAGCAGGTCGAGTCTGTAACCATTGGAAGAATTAATAAAATAGAAGTTTTACCATATTTCTATGTATCTTTTCCTATTTTATGTATTATTAGATATGAATTGCAAGTTTACTGTTCATTTACTGTGCAAACTCAAATGAATTTGCTAAATAAGTATATATAATAGACGACATATGTTTATTTGGAGATAACTAACTGTTATAAGAAGATAAGTAAGATCTCAAGTGTGACTTAGGGAAATAGTGCAAATCGCTGCTCCAGCAGTGCGGAAGCCCCACAACCCTTGGTTAGGGCTATGTGAAGGCAAATATATCAGGGAACGAAGGCCAGGGAAGTGCGTGAAGTAACCTGCATGAAGGGACTCACAGTTGGACCAAATCAACCCCTTAGAGATCTCAAGGATGCAGAAACCTAGTTCTACCAGCCCCCCATACTACTTCGGGTGAGACCTCAGTCTGCGCTCCACGTGCTGTTGCCAAAAGGGGCAATAGTACATGGATTTTTTTGGCTAATTAACTCCAAACCTGGGTCAAGCCCCAACAAGCCAACAGACACCCTTTTACAGTTTTCTACATTTTCTTCTGCTTGGCTGGAGTGTATTGGCACAGACAATGCGAACTCCATTGAAACAACAAGACCTACCCTAGGTTGACAATTAATGTTGTAGTCTAATTCAATTAAGGTTGATTAAAATAACACTACACAACCCCCTTATTGTATTATTGTGCCCATATAGTCCTCATGTTGTTATTATGATGCCCCATAGAAGCCCACTATTGTTATTGTTGTGCCCCTACAATATTATTGTTATGTAGGCTCTAATTGTATAGGGACCCCTTAGAGTCCTATATATAGAAAGGAGGCCTTGTCATTTCGATCATACAAGAATTTTTCATTTTTGTAATGTAAAGGAGGTTGCCTCTCAAAGAGGCTAATTCTGAAGTCATTGATCTATCTTTTGTATATTTTTGTGAGTTGGTTTCTTAACACTTTTACCATGGTAATATCCAAGTCAATACCAAAAGTTAATATCATGGTTATTCCAATACCACATATCCCTGTACCATGGTAATCTCTAAGTCAATACCACAAGTAAATACCATGGTTATGTCAATATGATAGACACCTATACCATGGTAATATCCAAGTCAATACCACAGGTAAATACCATGGTTATGCCAATACCATAGACTCCTATACAATTGTAATCTCTAAGATAATAATATGGGAAAATACCATGGTTATGTCAATACCAAGACTATTTGCACCATGTTAATATCATATGCCATCCTACTCCACACACATACCAATATCATAGTAATTCTAATACCAAGAAAACATGTACCATGATAATACTCTACTCATGAAATATTGGAGATGTGCAAGGAAACTAGAGAAGATGCTTAAACAGAACTGAAACAACTAAGCTCCAAAACATCTGACATAAATGAAGTGAACATAAATTGGGCCAAATCACCTGCAACAATAAAAAATCTACAACTAGTGGCACAAACCAACAAATCCATATGTAACAATCCACAAACCATAGATCAAAGCATAGACCACTTGCAACACAATCATCTACAATACATTCCTAGGTTGACATCAACTGCAACCATCAATCATTGTAACCAACAACTGCACCAACGATTGCATCATCAATGGCAATGCAGTTATAGTAGTAGCTAGAAGGAAGCAGAGAACGAAGGAGAATCTTGAAAAAAATCTCCAACAAATGATACAACCAACAAATCATCCATGTGGTATCTTCGACCTCAACCCGATATAAACTACCTTATGAACCTTATGGAAAAAAGGTTTGGAAAGGGACATGATGAATAATATGATGAAGAAACCCTTGAGCTTCAAATTCCTCCTATCACAATGATCCCTTTCTAGGAGGGTTCAATTCATTTGTATCAAATCTAATTTGTTTTCATGAACATATACCACCTAGACTATGGATTTGAGGTGAGAGATATGTAATCTCAAGAGAAATTCTAGGAAGCCTTCTTGGTCGACTATTTTATTCCTCTAAAACCTTCTAAATATAAAATAAAAATGACTGAAAATATCCTAAGGCAAGCTAAATCATATAGGACTCAACTAAAAATTCCTAGAGAAGTAGCCAAGCAAACAAATTTCAAGTATTTCCACTCTACGTCAGTAGGACCACAGACCAAAATATAGAAGAGTGGATTTAAGGCCTTCCTTAAGGAAGCTTGGGATGATGAGGGCCGAAGTCCTACCAACAAAGGTATTAGAAGTGGTTACCTTACCTTTATGATATAGGTTTTGCTGGTGCAGGTACACTCACTTTGCGGGGCACATTCAGAGAGTTCTATAGCAATGTAAAAACATCTACATTGGGTTCCACAGGTATTCCCCCCTTCAACCACCTAGGAATGACAACTAAGCTACCAACTCATAACTTAAATCAAGGGGGACAATCGTGGGAAAGTGTTCAGACAAGTAGGAGAGGGGGATATATGTCTTTTCTTATCCTCAAATGGCCTCGTGTCTAACTCTTGTGTTAGCGGAGCTTCCCCAATAACCTGTATGAAATTGGAATTTTACATGTTATTCAACTTCTATGTTTGGTTCAAGTGGCCCTATAGAGTTTAATTTTCACACCTATTCCAAGGCTATAATAAAACTTATACGAATAATTTTGGTAAGACAAAGAAAAAAGTCTAATATATTTAATTAAGCATTACTTTTATTTGGCTATTATTACTAAAAGAGTGGTGGAAGTTAAACTAGTGGGGTTTTAGACTCAACAAAATATAGTAAAATTATCGTAACTATGTGTGTATTAGTTCATTTTATTCAACAAAAAGCTTTATTTTCTTCAATAACATAGCTTTTACAAACTCTAATGCAAGTTTTTGATATGACAATGCAAATTTAACCACCTATAATGTTGGTTTTTATTTTCCTTTCTCTTCTTTGATTCAAGGAAAATAACCTTTATACGATTTGAAAATCAACAAACTTAAAATATGATTCAAACAAGCACACAAATCATTTTTCCCTAAATGCAACTAAAAGAGGATGAGGATCCAAGAAATGAAATGAAAAGTAAGGATTGCAAAAAATAGTTGTAACAATAGTGAAACAAATGAAACAAGTGAAAAAAATCTTGGTAAATGAAAAGGAGATTGAGAAAAAATGTCAAAAATGAAAACACATTCAACCAAAGACACCCTAAATGCTCAACAAAAGGTACAAAAGTACTAGCATACTTTCCAATGTGATCATATACAAATCCTCACTAAGTTTTTATTTTTATTTTGTTCAATTCAAATTTAATGAACTAAATAGAAAGGGAAACTAAAAATAGTAATAATTTTCTTTTCTTTTTCAACTTATAATTAAAATAATAATAATGAAAAACTCAAAAATACAATTTAAACAAACAGTTAGGTTAACAAGGGAGAGAGACAAACCCTCAACAAGGCATCAATTAACCAAAGAAAAGGAACAAATTACTACAATAATAGACAAAGCCACTAGAATTCAATCAATAAATTTGATGAAAGAAACCAAACCCTGAGAGAAAGAAGAAACCCAAACCCTAGGTTGGTACCAAAACAACTCGTACAAAGGGAAAAGATGAAGCAGTTGAAATTATAGAATATAAAGAAATGAAATCACATGGGAAAATAATGAATCAAAAGTAACGCTTTCGCAAGAAATCCTTGAATAGACAAGATAATCAATCATTTCTCCTCCTTTAGAAGGGATATCCAATTGTTGTTGAAGTAAATCCTATGCATATGCAACTTTTCCTGAAACAAAGCATGTATATACACGACTATTTCCAAATGAGGTTATATATACCTAGTGTCAAAGGAAAAAAGATAAAAAGCGAAATCTTAGATCTAAAATATTAAGCTATGTTACAACCTAACAAAAATTCTAATGATTCATAAATAAAAAATAAAACTTTACGAAAACCCTGAGACTCTCAAAAACCTAGGAGAGAAATTATAAGGAGCTTCTCCATAATGGAGTCACTAGTTCTTTTGAGAGAAATCTTCCTTTGAGGATATGATTGAAAACCTTATTAGAGTGGACAATAGAAACTCAATAAACTTGCCCTCAAACACATGCAATCAAAGAAATTAAAAGCATACCAGATAGAAGAGCTTCTTGGAGGTTTGCTAGTTGTAGTAGATCCCTTATCTATTTCTTCTTTTGCTGCCCCTAATATTCAAGCTTGTAATCAACACAAGTAGAAAACAACTAAAAGAAGAAGAATTAAAGAACACATATATTCATAGTTTTAGTTTAATTGAAACTCAATGCATAAAATGATAATTAACCACAAATAACAATGAAATAAGAATGAGAAGATGAGTTTCTTTATTATTTATAAGCATAAATAACACATACACATATATCTACTCCTTACAACATCCACTACATAGAGATATCCTCTATATTCCTCTTGCTTGAGCCACTAAAGTTTTACTCTAGCCTTACACTTTTCTAAATGATGAATGATTATCATAATATAGGGTAGATATGAGGAAGATAAAGAAACTAAGGTTTCCGTAGAGGAAAGGCTTAAAACTAGAAGGATTTAGACTTAGATCACAAAGAAATTTTCCAAAGCTAGGCTACTATGGAAAGTAATGGCTAGTATCATACTAAAGGAATCCTTTGGTACCATCAAAATTAGTTGGTGCTTAAGGCATAAGCTACAATGAGTGGTGTCTTGTCTAACCCATAACCTTGCCAAAAAATGCATGCAAATGCTCACATTCTTTTTTGTTTATTTTATAGGTATATGCGAGTTGTTTTTAGGAGGCTCACATATATACATGACTTGATTTGATGATAGTCATAAACATTTGCATGATGCTAGAATAATGCGTGTACGGATTTCTTAAAAAGTATTTTTTGATGACTTTCAAAGAAATATCAAATCCACCATAGGAACAGGGGTAATAAATAGGCCAATATTTCATCTCAAAGCAAGGTGTGGCAAAAGGTCCTTTAACTCTAGGAGCGCACATGCATTGTTGGTGCAAAAAATGCACATACTTTTCTAGTTCCAGAAATGTGCACACAATATTTTGAATTTAAAATTTTCCTCGTGGGAATCTAATGTGTGCAATGACTTGGTGTCTTTTGATATAGGTCTGGGTTCACGAACATGGTGGTTTAGGCTATAAATAGATGAAAACATCAATGTTTGCAAGAACACACACACACATTATATATATGTATATGTATATGTATATGCATTTTTTGACATTACTTTTTAATAAATCAGACAAATCCATTGTCTATGAAACTTTCATATAGATTCGATTGTGTAGACTCTAACTATATAATTTTTATACAAGATTAATAGTTTTTACTGTTTTTAATACATTTTTCTCTGAACATATATCAAAATATTAAAATACATCCCCCATCTATTTTCTTTATAACATTTTGGGGCTATAACTATTTGAAAAAAAATATGTGGTGCACTAGAGGCCATCAAGATCTAGAATGTTAAAAGAAATTAATTTCTTGATAATGTTAAGATCCTTTTAGGTGGCACTAATGAAAGAACTTGTAATTTAAAGGATATAATGGCTTTCATAATTGAAGAAAAAATGAAGATTCTAAATTTTGGAATAATAAATATGCACACGAATAATCTATTCTCTACAACTCCACAAATTTTGTAACAACATTACATCATTTAGATACCCAAACATTGGACTAATGGAAATATAGGAATTATATTTTGCATATAAACTGACATACCAATATTAAGAAAACTCAAAATTAACATAATTAGATACAATTGATATAAATAAAAATTATATATTTGGAAATGCAACTCATTTTCCTATTTCATCTTCTTACACCATCTTTAAATTCATTATGTAAGTACATCTAATCATCCCACCCAATTAACATATTGTTGTTTTCCCAAGTTTTCATTGTCACTAGTGTGTCATAAGATACCATAATTAGTTTATGCCCACTCTAATGCCTGTCAAAATTCAACTTTCAAAGTCCTACAATAAAAATTCAATCAATGTCCAAAATCCACTTTCAACATGTCAATTGGTCTCATTAATAGGACATCTGCAATTCAATTAGTTAATCCCATCCAATCAACATATTTGGAAAAAATCTAACATGTAATTTAAAATACCACCATTGTTCTTTAGCTACTTGTTGGGATATTGTTAAACAACTAATTGTGTCTAAATCTAGAGAGTTGTTCAATGATCCTAATTTTTTCACTAATACCAATGGTGATACCCTGATAGTTCTTTACATTTAGAGATTCCACTCCTTTTCAAAGTTCATTTAGATGAACTATTCAACATCCATAGAATGTACTATAAACCAATATCATGAAATAAATAGCCGTTGAGAATGACTTTAAAAACCCTTTTTATTAAATTCTTATCTTGTATTCTATCCACTAACCATGTATTTATAGGAAACTTACTATTTACTATTTAAGTTGAATAATTAAAATAAAGTTATGATGCATTTTATTATATTTTTTATATGTAAAATGCAAAAAAAATTCAAAATGTGTAGTTGGAGATAAATGATACCATCTTAACTATTGGTATCTTAAAAAGAGATAAAAATAAAAAATAACCCATGTATAGATATTTTAGCACTGTAATTGGTTAGCATCCAAAACTATAAATGTAGAATTTTTAGAATATTAAAAATGTAATTATAATACATGGAATTTTTAGAAATATTGAAAAATATAATTATAATATACTAAAAATTGAGATTTATAATTATTGTAAGAATATTATGAAATATTAAAACTATTAAAAAATAAAAATTTATAATTATTGTCAAATAATTTTATATTTTTAACAATTAAAAATTAAAAATAATTAAATTCAAAAAATGTTGAAAATTTTATTTAAAAATGATTATATTTAATTTTTTTTATAAAAAAAATATTATATTATTTTTTTATAAAATATTATTAATTTTAAGTATTTTATTAAAACAATTCTTTAATTACATTGGCTAACAAATCTCATTATTTTCATATACTTATTATATATTTATTTCAATATATAAAGCAGCCAAACCAAGCCATTAAAGGAAGTGCTTCAACAAATAAATATACGTAATATAGAACAATAACAACAAACAATTTACAAGATACATATCAGATATTAATGATCACATTCTTACACTTAGATATGATTATACAATCTCCTAATGAAAGAAAAGTTAATGACATTTTATAAATAAGTAAATAATAATAATAAGATAAGTTTTAATGAAATTTATAATTTCCACTGCAATTTGACGGGGATTAACCATTCTTCAGTGATAATTGGCATTTGACATAACAACTATAATTATTGTAAAGAAAAGGCAACTAGGTCTCACCTTAAAAAGCAACAGGTCTCAGCTTTGTACATCTCATGATTTCTCTGTGCTTAGTTAAGTTATATCTTATGGTTTATTATATAAAGATGACATATATAGCAAGTAGCAAAGAAGCTTAATGATGAAGCAAGGTGCTATGCTGCAGAGTTTAAAGACCATTATATACAAACGTTTCTTTTATTTATTAAAAAGTTATAACAAAATCATCAGCTATGGCCGGTTTTCAGTTCATGTACCTATGAGCAAATCCAGAGAGCAATCACACTGGCCATGCTTTACAACCTGGTTCACAGCATAACTAAAATAGGCAGACAGAATACAGCGCCTTTGATATAATTTTAAAGGTCCTATTGTTTTCAATTGGCAAATTCCATTCTTCCCCCTGTCCACCAGTCAGAGAACAAAAGGCCAAAGTATCAGGGACTGTATATTATTAAAAGTGTGTGCATGCTAATACCACTGTATATTATTAAATTGCTGAGGTAGGCAATAGCAGGTGCTAAAGTTGTAGAACATAGCTGGCTACTTTAGGAGAAACCAATATATGTAAACACTGCAGCAAACTTCAAAGTCACAAAACGCACAATATTGAATTAATCTATTGATGTAATTGCTTGCAGTTATGAGAATCTGAAATGGGGCCAAAATACAAGGATTTGCTTTTGCTTTCCGACATTCTCTCATCGATCTTTTGCTATTTATTCCCGATTATTTTATATTAGGGTAAAAAAATTATAAAATTATTTTTGGAATTGCATGTTTGAGTTGAAAACTCATTACAATTTTAACCGTTAAACTTTTGGAGAATATTGAATTAATCAAAAACAAAAAAATACAAAAAAAAATAAGATATAACTGGGAAAAATTGAACTAGATTCTAGAAAATTCCAAAACTTAACATGTTTAAACCAAGCCTATAATTTTATTCTATTTATTGAATTTAAAATATTAATCAGAAAATTAATAATTAATTTATCATATTTAAATACAATAATTCAATATTAATAATTGGTTTATTGTGTTTTCATATTATTAGAAAATAACTTGATGTTGAAGTACTCTCAGGGATGTAGTTTTTTTGGGGGTGATTATTCACAGTTCCATACTAATAATTACATTTAAAAGAAAATTAATACTCAAAGGACAAAAGATAATAAATTAATTATTAATTTACTTTATACTAATTAACTTTTACCATTCAATAAAAATAAATCCATATTACAAATACAAAACTAACTATCCACATGGCCTTCTGGCCAAATATTTGTAAAGTTGGCTATCGAATTCTGAAATATAAACATTATGACAAGGAAAATAGACTACAATGCACAATTGATAAAATCAAAGGCCAATTCCATGTATTCACAGACAAGATAACACCTTTGAATTCCTTATTGTCGAAATGAACTGAAACAGAAAGCATACTTGTAAAAATTCAAGACCCTAATTCCTCGTTCAAGCGCTAATATCCAACAAATCTGACTGGATTTGCTCAAAAACTTCAAGAATTATAGGATGATACTCGTCGGAATTAAGAGAAATATAGCAACGCACAAGCTCTTGAAGGTCCTTGGATTCACAAATATCGTTTTTGAGGATCATCTCTACCATAGATTCTCTGAAGTCTCTGCGTGGATCATAGGAGGATTTGACAACGGCAAAACTCTCTGAGATTCTTTTTTGAGCCTCGCTCGGCACTGGAACATTCTGCTCTGCTGGCCTCCAATATTCACGTCTTACTCTTGGGCTTCCATGATCAATTTTTGATCGATTATTTGATCCAGAATTTTCTTTGCCATGATGGGGATTCCGCTTCGGCTGCACTTCCTTAATTTCGGTCTCTGAATCCGAAATTACAGTAGCTGGGGTTCGTTTTTTCGATTTGTAGAAAGATTCAGAGAACGAATCGCAGTCGTGCAGCGCGATTTTCGAATCGCTCTCTGCGTGATTAATGGATTTCCTATATAATTCTTGTGAATTGGGCACCCACTTTTCATTTTCATTGAAATGCACAGACTCCATACTATCCCTGCAAGCTATTGGACACTCCATTAAATTTTGAAGGTGATCATGATCATACCTATGATAATTAATGGACTTTTTACAGCCCTTAGCTCGAATCATTTCCCCGAGCTTAGCCTGTGCCTGCGCATGATCATCCCGTCTTCTGAACAAGGTAGCTGCACTCTTCTTCAAATCATCCACGGTGGGCAAAAACTTGAGCTTCATTCCTAAAACCAAACTGTTGTAACTGGAACATTTGTTCAAAATCGGAACTTGAGAACTGTTGTCTTCAGAATCGTCGTCTCCGCTCGATAAACCCACATCACACAAGCTCTCTGCATCGGCTCCAATGGACGAGAAGCTCAATTTACAGCTGCACCAAAACGCAGAACACTTTCTTCCATAATCCCTATTCAATGCCGGATCCTCCATAGCTTTGTTGCCCGCCTCCAACTCGTCCAAATCTTCTGCTTTTAGCGCATCGTATAGTGTAGCTTTCTCTACTGTATTGGAACTTTTTGGCACATGAGAGACCCCAGATTTGCATCGATCTGTGCTAGTTTTATGCTTTTTCTCGGGGGCCTGTCGGTATTTTCTCTGGAAATCTCGGGAAATTTCAAAATCCCGGCTACGATTCCGTGTTCTCACAACATTAGAAGCCTTTTTCAACACGTTACGTTTTCTATTCGAATGAAGATAGCGACGGGTCGTTATTCTCGTTCTGCAGCTGCACCCTGCCGATATTCTTGCTTCCACTAACCTACCCGAAGGTCTATGATTTATCCGTTGTGTCGCATTTATTCTTCTCCTCGATTCCATCCGAATCCCTTCTTTTTGCTTTTTCTTTGCTTCGGGAATGTGAATGTCGGAAACAGCACTGTAGTTAAAGATAGGAGAAGCATAAACCTGCTCTGAAAATCTTTGAGAAGAGTCAAATTTGTAGTAGTTGCTCCTCGGTGGGCTAATTGTCCACTGGATTTCTGTTGCATTTGGCTTGTCCTCAGAATGAAGAGTCCCCTCGTTAGTGGTTTTGCCGAAATCTCTAAGCTTGTAGAACCACCAATGTGGCATCACCGGAAAAATTCTGAACCGTGATCCACCCATGAAAATTCAACCAGTATAGGTTCAAAGAATTTTCAGATTGCTCAAACTGCGAATCTCAATTTCCAATTTTAAGTCTCTCTTCGATCCTACAAACTGAAGTCCAATTTCAAAGGCTTATTATAAGTGCCAACCTAAGTTGCCAAAATTCAACCCTACTAATCCATTCGGCCCATTTTCTTTTAATCCCGACATCTATCAATTATCGAGGAAACACAAGGGCCCTCAACTCAGAAGTATCTATATATATCGGATTCTCAGAAAAGAAGTTACAGGCGACTTTAAGAATGCAGTAAAACGAGGCGTGATAATCTGAGAAAAGTGGGGGGCAAGTCTCCAATAATTGGTACACATACCTTGCTATCATGGACCCAAATTGTCCCCATGGTACAGATGTATATTACATTTATCTGATTGTCGGGAAGCGTTATGATTACTGGCCTTCACAGAAAGGCCAGAGGTGTCTCTATACCATAGAGGCAGAATGGATGCTCTTCTTCCATTATTGGTGAGCTTGTCTATAGTTTAACCCCATCCACCGAAATCGCTGGATTGTTTGAGGAAGGTTTTGACAAGTATAGAATTTAAGTATAGAATAGGCCACGGTGATTAAAGGACAAGTTAAAGTTGCCACATGGACCAATGGTTAAAGGCTAGCGTTCCAATTTGAGTAATGGTGTGCTTTTATACCATGACCGAAGTGGGTGAGTAAAGTTAAAGGCTAGCGTTACAATTTGAGTAATGGTGTGCTTTTATACCATGACCGAAGTGGGTGAGTAATAATCATTTGACAAAAGAATGTTACAATTTGTTAATGCGCATTAAATGATTAAATGAGTGGGTACTGTATATGTTTAGTTTGCGAGTGGGTATTAAATGATTTTGAGAGTGGGGATTGTATATGCCTTTTGTCTTAGGGCAATTAGCTTGACAAAATATAATAGTGGGCATATACAGCCTCGCTCATTTAATGCCCATTGACACTTTAGTTAATTATTTTGAGTGTGATATATATAGTTGTATGTAATTAATGAAAAACTATAAAAAAATTAATAAATATAATGAATAAATATAAATCTCTGAATTTGAGTTAAATCAAAAGTAATAAAATTTGAAAAATCAATCAAACATCTTCACACAAAATCCCATAACTTATGTTCAATTAGTAAAAATAGTTAATATATAAAATTATAATAATTTTAATGATAGTTTTCATAATTAATAGGTCAATAGATAATTAAAGTTGACAATCATAAACATTTGCACATGAACCCATAATTTAAACATATAAAAACTTCATCAATTAAAAAAATAATTGTGAAATATAAAATAAAAATAATTTGGTTAATAGGTTTTTATAATTAATATTAGCAACTGCCATGTTGATGAAATATATATATTTTAATAATGATAAAAATAAAATAATAAAATCAAATACTAAAAATAAAAAAACAAATTATAAATAATTTAATTCAATTATTTATTTTAAATTTGTTTTTATTAATAATTATAAACAATTAAAAAACTCAATAGGCATATCACATTAACGTTTTACTGAAAGGTAAGATGCTATGTTGTTTGAAGTGGAGTACCCACACACACAATATAAAAGTAGACTATTATTAAACATAAGACTTACAATAAAGAATTTAAAAGGTTTCTTGGCAATTATATAAAAATAAATTATAATTATAAAAATTAAAAAATATGTTAAGCATTTAAAAATGGATCTTTTCTTAAATGGTTTAAAAAGGGATTTAATTTTCCTAATGTATAATGATAACATCAATTAAATCTATCACAATTTTACTATAACCATATCCACTACCATTAACATTAACCAGTTCTCCACCAAGGTGTCTTGTAAAAAGAATAATAGAACTTCAAACACTTAGTGTGATAATGATTGTGAAATTGTTAGGAAAGTGATTAGAGTTGCTCTTAAGAAAACATAAAACTTGAAAGAATAAATATGTGCAAATCTCTTATCAAAAGGAAGAAAAGGTCCTATACAAATAGGAAGCAAGAGCACCCCCTTCACTTTTGTAAAGTTGAGCCTAGTAAGTTTTGGAGGAAAATTCGTGTTCGTAAAACAAAAAAAATAATTTGATCCATTTAAAGCACTATGATATCTATCCTAAGAATATTTATGATTCATTGACTGTATGTGCACCATCTTGAACACTCCTAAAGAGGAGGATACCTTTTTTTGGAAGATGTAGAGTTTAGGATTAAGCAGCTCGCTAATCGGAAAGTTAGGGATATGGAAGGCTACAAAGTTGAAATTTTCAAAATGGGAAGGTATGTCCCCATCCCTCATATATACAAACTCCTAAATTTAGTAGTGGAACAAGGCTTCCTTAGGCCTTAGATGCAAATTCTTATTATGCATATCTTTAAAAGTGGGGATCAAAGCATTCCCTCTAAATACAGGACCATTATGATTAGCCACATTTTAGCCAAACTGTGTGGGCTCATTTTGGAAAAGAAGATTAGTCGATGGCTTGAAAGCCATTGAAACGAGTTAAAGGGAAAGTTGGATTTAGGAGACAACACTGAACTATATACCATCTTGTTACTCTTAGGATCATTACAAAGGAATGTCGTAATAATAAAACCAATCCCTTATGTTGTTTTCTTGAGTTTAGGAAATGTTTTGATATAGTTCATCGAGGTAAGTTGTGGAAGAGACTAGAAGACGTAATGGTTTCTCTATAGTTGAGGGTTATTGTGACTAGGCTATACCATAATGTTATTGCCAAGCTTAAGACCACATATGATTGGTCATAAGAAATTGAATGCAGTATTGAATTTATGCAAGGGGTCCCCTATCACATACCCTTTTTACATTTACATTTAAATAAATAAATAAATAAATAATTAAATAAATAAATAAATAAAA
>APFE031283036.1:74659-110903 GCA_000404065.3 Pinus taeda | reverse complement strand
TGAGTTTTATAGATTTTTAATTTATATAGCTGTTTAGATAAATTAGACAATAATTTAAATATAAAATTTATACCAATATCATACTAATTAAAAAAATAAAAATAAAATACAAAATACAACTAAAAATATCAAATAAATTAGCGGGCTTACTAGGAATCGGAATTTTATATCTTTTTACCCTAATTTAACAAAAATTCCCTAAAAATAAATTATTTAATTAATATAAAATATTATTCATTATACAATTAAAATAAATTATAAATAGATTAATGAATTAAATATTTAACTAACCTTGAATTTATGGATTACTAATATAATTAATAATAATATTATAATATTAATTTTAGTTTTAATTTTTGACCTGGGTCTCTTAGTCAAAATTAGTCGTTAACTAGCTGTTGTAATCTCTGCTCAGACTATTTAACATGATAAGCTCGATCTGGTTCTTCAACTTGTCCTGACGATGAACCACACTGGTTGGTTCGAAACGCGTCGACAAATGATTATCTATGTGATTTCGCCGAAAATACTCTTAACAATGTTATGGATCATAGAAGTCTAAATTCCTTAATATAAAAGAGTGTTTACAAGCCATAGGATGTGAGCACCCCATGCTCATTGCATTGGAAGAAATTTTCAATGATGTAAAAGGGTGAATAGGCCAACATTTATTTGGTAATTTGTGTGCATAAGTTAGTAAATTCATATGCAAGGACTCTCTAGTTTGGTAACCCTTGTCAAACTATTTTGTTTGATTGGTGGCATGCCCTATGGGTCATCTTCATTGGAGAGATATTGTTTTTGAAGTCTGATGTCTCACGGATGGGTTTAGCATTAACCACTTCTTCACAAATGTTTATGACCTTAACACTTCATTGCAACACCTAAAAGAAGGAAAAACTATCGTTTCATATATCCTCTGTCTCTGTGTCCATTTCATCCTTGAAAGAGGGCACATGAAAGACAAAAAATATATTTTAAAGTGGCTTAAGACTCCTTGGCTATGTCATCTTGTTAAAGGGACTTATTATATGTTAAAATTGTATGTTTTCATTAGTAGGTCAGCCCCATAATAGACCTCCCTCCATCTATATATTACCTAACTTTGAAGATGAAAAAGATCATCAAATTTGAATCATTCTTCAATCACAGATTCATGGGAGTTTTCTAAGACTTAGAGCTTATTGAAGATCTGCAGAAGGATTTTCAAAGTTCCAAAATTGTGATTTTTTGGCCCCACTTCTATAGATAACTCGCTACTTAAATCAGAGCATCTTGAGGTTAAATCAAAGTTCTTCCTGAGGTTAAATCCTAAGCTCTTCTAAGGAACACTTTGATCTATTTTAAGGGTATTTTCTAGTCTATTTTGGCCCTTCGCGAGGTCGAATTTTGGTCTCCCTTTGAGGCTTCATTTCATAATTTTTGAGGCCTCTTCTAACAAAGGTGTGAATCTATGTGGAAACCTCAAACAAGATGAATTTATGCATTCTATGAGGCATATGAGCCTATGCATCTGAATCTAAGATTTAAGGATTCCTTAAGGCCAATATGAGCCTGTAATCTTGAGGCATATTTTGATGACCTAGGCTGATTTTAAGGTTGAATCTAATACAAGGACCTTGGTGCAAGTTTTGAATAAGTTTCAAGCATTGTTTTGGTAGATGTCAACGTATTATAGATTATACTTTCATTTGTAGCATGCCTTTGATATTGTGGAGCATACTTTTGTAGGTTTAACCCCATACATAAATTACTTGCATACGAATTCTAAGAACAGAAAATAAACAATGCGAGAGCATAACACATAAAATACATATACACAAAGATTTTCCCCTGTATTCCAAAATCAGGACTATCAGCTTGATTTTTCATTATGTTCTTTTCAATGTTACAATACATATTTATACATGTCGAAGCATCCAATAACATGGACTAAAAACCATGGTGTCAAAAACCATGTGTGAGAACCATGCACAAAACCATAGGTAGGTCTGCCCAACCTAATATAGGGTCCAAAACAGATTTCCCCGAGACGTTGCCTTGGATCCCGTAGAGGGGGGCTACCTGCCCCATCAAAACCCCTGTGACCCCCCCTGTTGTGCAATCGGTGCAACAAAGGGGGGGCTTTGCTCCCTGTCTAACCCCCCGATAAGCTAGGGGAGCTAGTCGTGGAAAGAATATAATACAACTCAACAACTTTGATATTTGTTTTTGTAGCAATAATTTTTTGGTTGTCCACATATTCTATAGGAGAAATTGATTCAGTCTTGTAGAAGTTTAGATGCAAATTGTTGAAGCAAATCCAAGTCACCTTTTTAGGTAGATCAACAGTCACTTTTGAGGTAAAATTTCTGATGGAAATTTGAGCCATCCAAAGATTATTATAAGGCTCATGTGGAGAAACTAATTAGAGGTATGCATTAGATTTCCTTTTGTTGTTGGATTGCATACTTTGGAAGAGCTCTCTAGTAACAAGAAAGTTGGTCATCACATTGGGTAAACTTAAAGTTGTTGATGACTTATAGGATAACATTTAATTTTCAGAAAATTCATGATCATATATGACAGGGCATTGGGTTGGAAAAAGGTTGTGTTTGAGGAAGTTGGAAGCTAGTCAAAGAGGAGACCAAATGAACATAGAGTTGTGTTTGAAAAAACATACTAAGGATGTGAATTTGCATGGGTACAAGTTCATTGGCAATGATACAATGAAAAAACATTTAATGAGCAACAACAATTGAGTAAGAAGACAATGACTAGATTGTTCAAATATAGAAGTTGTTGAGTGTTGTTATAATTAGGTCATTATCCTTGGTATCGAAACCCAAGTGTTTTTTTATCTTTTATTGGTAAGGGTGGCAGGGTGGTGCTAGGTAATTAAGTTGTAGCTTCGTTCATAAGGCTGTTTCCTTCTTCTAGTGGATGATGATAAACTAAGGATTGCAACATATCCATTAGTGGCTTGTAAATATCTTGGGGTTGTAGTCCTTCCAGTTGTAGCTAGTAAACCAGAAGTTGTAGCTTCCCTTGTAATATAAATAAATTGTTTCTATAATTCTTGTGTATTTCTTGGTGTGATGTTATTGGTTAATTAATTTGATTCTGAATTGCAAATAAAAATAAAATACTAACAAACACCACCTCTCAGTGTTTCTAACAATTGGTATCAGAGTGGGTTCCTTCATCACATTATAACAAATGAAAGGAATATCCTTGTATTTTTGAAGCACTATACTACTAGCATTACTCTGCCAAATGATAGCCTCTAGTTGAGACACTCTTTGAAATAACAAAACGTTCCTGGATTGACAAATTAATGTGAGTTAATTAGAGGTGAAAGAGACCCTTCTTACGACTCGACAACAACCAAACTTGACTGGTCAGAAAACACTCAAACTAGCAAACAAATTTACTGAACAAGAAATGTTTGCAAAAATATTGGAAATTAGGGTATACATGACTGTGTCAATGCACAGATGCATGTATACGTGATTCAGCCCAAAGAAACATGTGTATACACGAGTTTATATGGGGAAAGTTGCGTACATACACCATTGTAACCTAGCAAAACTACGTATATAATAGTTCACAAGAAATAGCAAAAAGGGGGTCTGAAGAAACTGATCAGACAAAAAATGTGAATTCCTATAGGGGTAGACAACTCAGTTATAGCAAGAAAATCAAAGGCTGAGCCCTGGTTGGCTTAAATTAACCCAAACTAGGAACAACAATATTGTTGTCCCCAGTGGAGTCGCCAATTCTATTAAAGGACAAAGTCCCCTAGGTTCTTGGGTCAATACCCTAGTAGAGCGGGGGTTATCTACAATGAAAAGCAAGCATTCCACACAGTCATGATACTAATATAAGCAAACTACGTGAAGAGAGGTGCACCTGGGGGTCCTTCGTTCAGGTAGATCCAACCAGGGTGAAAACGCTGTTGGAGTTCCTTTCAATCCTTCAACCTGCAAAATAACCAATTCAAAGAAGCATAGCAGTATATGGACCAAGCATCATAAAGAAATCAAATTCATAGCAAATTTAAAGGTAGTTAGTTATATAATTGAAACAACTATTCATATGCAAACAATAATAACAACATCATAAGCATGAAGAAGATTGATTTCGAGAACAAGACAAATGTTTCTTTACTGCAAATAACTAAAGTAAAACAATGAATGATATCACCTGAATCTTTCTCTCACAGGCTCCAAGAAGAACCATCCTCTGGATTCATCCAATCCCAAGTCCTCAAAAGGCTCCCTCCATGACTCACACAAGGATATCTCAACTAATGAAAAGACATCATAACTCAAGGAAACAAGGGTTTCTTGTAATGGGGGAAGTGTTAAAAGCACAAGGATCTTCAGACCTGATCAGGGATAATCTCAGCAGAGTGATTTTTCTCTCTATTCTCTCCTCCCTTAGGCCTTCCCATTGAAGTCTTTTTATACATCTCCCAAAGTAGTTTTTTAGTTGGGAATTTTTTGGGAACATTTGGGCCACGGGCACTAATAGGTAATGAACAAGTAAAACCCGTGATCTACGCATGAAATTAAGGAGATTTAATTTTTTTAAGTGTTTTAAGACGCATACGTGGGTTGGGTATACACAGACCCGCATACAAACACGTTCATCTCAGGGCAATGTCGCGTATAGGGAGTAAAACACTATTTTTTAAGTATTTGGAACAGGTCTAGAAGGAGGGGTTGCCCTAGGCCGTCAGTTCAGCATCACAAACATCAAGAGTGAGATTTGGAGCTATAACATCAACCCTACCACTCCAGACTGGAATTCGTGCCAAAAATCATGGTTTCTCCCCTCAAAATGACTCACTGCCCCTCCTGTAGATTTCTTGTAGGTGCTCCTGTAGAGAACGCTGAGAGCAATGATAGGGAAGAAATTGATGGAGAATGATGGTTTCAAGGCTACGGGGGCACAAGAAGACCACTGTGGCTAAGTTATGAGGAGAAAATGAAGAAAATGTGGTGAGAATGCGCGGGGAGGAGTGCTCATTACCCTTTATGGATATTTCCGGTTATGAACGCTGAGCTGGAAAGGTGTACATTGGCCATATTTGGACATTGGTCCCCACCTACTTTGTCATCATGGCCCCTCCTCGTAATCATCCCTCATTATTGCATCGGAGTTCACACTTCCTCCCACTCCCAGTCCTTGGCATCTTGTGCTTGAGTTGACTGTGCGCACGTGTGGGTGACATCTCAGATAATTGGAGTCAACTAAATGAAGGTGGCCAATTGAACTAGCCATGTTTCTCTGGTTCAATCTCAACCATCTCGTTGCCTTCATATGATCTCTAATTACACAAATGCAAATAGAGGAGTGACTTAGTTACTTACCTATGATCCGAGTGTATTTGTTGTGAGGTGATGTGGCTTCCTCTGTTGCATGCCTTCATTTCCCTTTATGCATGTTGTCTCTACTTGCTGATGTGTGGTTGTGTGGTTGCGTAGCTTCATCTCCCCTGGAGCTAAGTTGCATGTGCCTTTCCAACCTTCATGTGTGCACTCTCTTGCTGCTAGTGCTGGACTTCTATGGGATCAGTTACTACAGGAATTCCTACAGGAGCTCCAGTAGTTGCTTCTCCGCTGGAAACTTTAGATTTTCCTTGTGATTGGAGCTCTAGAGTAATTCCAGAGGTGTCATGAATGATGGAGGGATGGTAGGTAAGCTTCAGGTAATGTTATTGGTGGCATTTTCTCTTTTTTGTTTTTTTTCTAAAACTAAAAATTGTTTTTCTGTGTTTTTTTCTTGGATAGGAAGAAAAAATAATGATGCTTGGGGTGCGATGTAGGATTGGAAATGATGGAAAGGAGGTTTGAAGATGGTAGGAGGGATTATAGGTTCCTCATGAAGCTTTTTTGTCCCTCAAACTGCCTTCTGTAGACACTTTTGGCTCTTTGTAATTCTTACAGGAGCCTCCTGTAGAAAACACAGTTTTGGAAGAAAAAGGCGCAGTGCGGTGAAAGAGATGCCAAAAATGATGGAGGAAGGTGTGAAGGAGATGAGATGGTTGATGGTATGAGTTTTAGGGTTCCTTTGGCACCTTCTTCTACTCCTTGTAATCCTCCTTCAAACCTGCAATGCAATTAAAATTCATTTTATTTTTTGAAAACAACTAGGGCGTGAACTTATATGATTGTTGGATATACTGTTAATTATCACTAGTCTTACACCAATAAGATAAGTACTTGGGTAATAACAAGTTTAATAGTAAGGAACTTGGGTATAATATGGATCACACCCCAAGTAAGGCTGTGCAGAGGCAACATCACAAGTTGCGAGGGAATAATAGGTGCACGTAACAACGCGCCTGTAGGGTCAAACCGCAGACCGCCAGAAGCTCATCAGACATCCCTAGGGTACAGAAACCTAGTTCTAGCACCCTCCCATACTACTTTGGGTGAGACCTCAATCTGCACTCCGCAGACTGTTGCCAAAAGGGCCAGTAGTACCGGGATTTGCTTGGCTAAATCACCTTTGAACTTGGGTTAGACCCATACAAGGCAACATGTGAAAATTGTTAGTCACATGTTTTCCAGCCACCTAACAAATAGCATACCATAGCATGGGCCCTGTACTTGGGTCTGCTTGAGCTTCTAGCCTCAGAGGAATCGGTGCTCCTGCTGCAACATAATTCTCAAAGACGGGGTGGTTATCTTTGTCATTTCCTTGGCTTTTACATTTCAAGCACCAGACTTCTTCGTGCACCTCTGGCCAAACTACTTTATCCTTCTTCAGACTTTGAAACTCTAGGGAAAGGTTCTGCAACTGTTCGTGAGTCTGCTGAACTCCAAAATTAGCATCCTGCATCAACGACTCATGCAATATCATTGCAATCTCCAGCACTTCCCCTTGGGTCCTATTATCTCTCTAGGAAACTCTCCTAGGTTGTAGCTCGGAGATGCCTAGTAACATATAATCTTCAATATTGTTCTCTAAACTATTGGAATGAATGATGGTTTGGATCAAGTCAGATAACCATTTAAGCTTTATTCTCACTCAAGACATGCATTAACACCCTCAACAATACAAGGCTTTAGACCACTAATGCTCAATAGTTTATAGATTCAATGGATAGATGGAGAAGATTGACTATACCAGTAGATGCATATATAAACACATATGAATGGCTAGCTACAGGAAGTAAAAGAAACTTGCAAATCTAATTTATCAATGCAGAGATAAGATGATAGTTATCCGGCATTAGACATGACAGAAAACATGAATAACCTATTCAAGTGCAAGCATAGAACAACAGATAAAATGGAAATTGAACATGTAACAACAAAAGAAGCTTATATTGTTGGAATGAAGATGAGAAGCTAGAGGAGTAGGGTCTCCATAGTCTCCACAAGTTGAACCCTTGTTACTCTGATCTTACAAATATTTGTAGGCCTATTTACAATGCTCTCAAGCCTTCTAAGGCTCGAGAGGTCTTAATCTATCCCTCTGTCTTGTTAACTATTTGATGCCCTCACTAGGCAAGCATGGCTCAGAGGTTTCTTCTTCTGACAGCAGAGTAAGCACATTTGGGTAGTTTTTTGCATTGTCTAGGAGCTCCCTCGTGCCATAGATGCCCCACAATCACTTTTGTTGTTTTCGACTGAGCTGCACTATTTGTTGCATGATTTTTTCTGTTTCAGGCAAGCTGCCCTGTAGGCTCCATGATTAATTTTGTTTCGAGCGAGCTGGGTTGTGATGGAAGGGATATTAGGCCTCTGTTTTCCCTTTAAATGTTTATAATGATTGTTTTCCTGTTTTTACAAAAAAAACATTGCACATAGCAAAATCCCACCCATCTCTATTCTTCCAAACTTCAAAAGTGCTTAGATCTGCTCTATTCTCCCATCGGATCCGCCCTCTGGGTCCCTAGTGGCCTGTTATAATATTCCCTCTGTATTTTTGGAATGTGTTGAAAAACACTACAAACCATGAAAAATCAGCTTTGACGGACCTAAATATTATATATTTCATTCCCGAACCCTTTTTGGTCCAGGACCTATTGCATCGTCGCTGCCCCTTGGTTCACTTTGTATTTTGTTAAATAATGAAATACACGAAAAATGCATTGAAAATGGATTTCCCGTGGACCTCAAATATTATGAAATATTATTCAGAACTCTGTCAGGTCCGGTTCATCGGAGCATAGTATTTGTATATGCAAGCTCCCATGTGTAGCCGATACCATATAGCAATGCGATCAATTATAATTGCATGTCACTCATGCCCCGGGCCCATGGTTAGTGCTCCTTGTAATCCCCGATAGAAATCCTGCGATTCGATGTGGGCCATCAATTTGTGCACTTGATCGACGGTCCACATTGCATCGCTGATCACAATTGCATATCCACTTGGTCTGTGCTTACTTCGCTGGCTTGCCTCTATTGATTGTGACCCGCCGATCTGATCATCGGAGATCACTGATTGGGGGTGTCCTCTGCCAATCCTTAAGTCCTCCTCTATGCTTGCCTGATTGTGATTTGCCGCTTAGACCTAGGCCATTGATCGGCTAGATCTGACAACTACTGTGCGTTGGACTGTGTATGCCTTCAATACATGGTTTTTTCACTTTTTCATGTGTTTTAGCCTCCCGATAGTGTTGTTCCGCCTTTCCAAGGGCTCTTGGCATGTGATTTTTTTTATCTTTGGATGATCTTAAGCAAATTTTGAAGACTTCAGGAGTGTTTTGGATCCATTTTTGGGCCAAATGCCAACAAGGCTAACACTGGATCCTTCTGGGGATGAAATCCTGCCTATGAGGTTTCAAGAACTGCAAAACAATGTCTTTCCTGTAAAAACAAAATCAAATTTTACTCCTAGTGTTCCATTGGGCATGTTGTCTATTTTGTAACAAAATAAAAACTGAAAAAACATATTTACAATACCAAGGCTTTAAAGCCTTAAATGAAATAAATTTTCAAAAACTTCCCATTGACTGGGCTACCAAAAGTATCTCCTCCTTCTAGACTATGCAGAATAAATGTATTGTTCTGTTGAATTTGAGCGATGACAAATGGACCTGTCCATAAGGAGTCAAACTTACAATGATTACCTTTCTTTTCCTTAAATGCATCCCATTTGAGAACCCAGTCACCAACTTGGACATTGTCCACTTTTTCCTTCCTGTCAAAGGTTCTTTGATTTTCTTCTGATGAGCTTTTGACTTCTCAACCAGTTGCTCTCTGATCTGTTGTAGTTCAACTAGGTTATTCATTCTTCTTACCATGTCATTCTCTTCATCTTTTTCTTCTTTCAAGAGTTTAGCCATAGGGAGAATCAGGTGGATAGGGAAAACAACATCAGCGCCATAAACCAGCTTAAATGGAGAATTCCCTGCGAGATTTTTGATGGTAACTCTGTCAGCCCATAGTGCAAACTTCAACTTGGAATCCTAGCTATTTTTGTTGTCCTCTAATAGTTTGTTGATTACCCTTACCAGACTCTTGTTAGATGATTCTGCCAGGCCATTGCCTTGAGGATAATAGGAGGTAGAATGCACCAATTGAATTCCCATGGATTCAGTCATGTCCACCAATTCTTTTTCCTTGAAAGCCGCTGCATTATCAGTGAATAGTTTGGTTGGGCAACCAAATCTAGTGAAAATATTCTCATTCAAGAACTTTATGAAAACTTGATGAGTGGTATTCTTAGTGGGTATGGCCTCAATCCACTTTCTGAAATAATCAGTGACTACCAAGATCCAGTTTTGTTGGCCACTGGAATGTGGGTTGATCTCACATATAAAGTCCAAGCCCCATTGCTTGAAGGGACCATTGACATATACTCGCTTCAAGGGCGGAGATTTTAGTTGTTGTCTTCCTGCAAACCTCTGACATTTGTCACAAGATTTCACAAAAGGAAACACATCAGAGAACAGAGTAGGCCAATAATACCCAGCCCTTAGGATTTTTTGGGCTGTGGTTTTCCAATAATTATGCCCTCCACATATGCTAGAATGGAACTAGTGCATGACTTCCCACATATTTTCCTTTATCTAGACATCTCAAGAGGATTCCTGATGGGTATTTCCAATAAAGCAGATTTTTATTAATGAAAAATTTGGCTGATTTGAGTTTAATGGCCTGGAATTGACTTGAGCTAAGCCCTGGAGGGATTTCTAGCTTCTGCATAAAATGGACTATGTTGGAATACCATTCACAAGTGGCTAGATTTTCAACTAAAGAATGATTCTTCTTTTTCTCTTCTACTTCTTCCTTTGTCTACTCATCATCTAAATTTGGACCCATGCAATTTTTGTCTAACAAACTGCAATTTTCCTCAGCCATAAGGTTGGCCAAGCCGTGGCCTTTGACAAGCTTAGTTGGCTTAACCTCTATGTTAAACTCTCTGAATTTTGCAACCCATTTAGCTCTCTTTCCATCAATATTTGGCTGAGTTAATACATCTTTCACTGAGGCTGAAGGTACATATGCAACCACTTTGGAATGCATAATATAAATTATGAATGCCTTTAAAGATTTTATGAGAGCATAAGCTTGTTTTTCAATAAGGTCATACCTCAATTCAGCATCCTTTAGAGTTTTGTTGAAAAAGGCCACGGGGTGCTATATGCCTTCATCATTTTTCTACAACAGAACTGCTACAAGTGTATCATAAGAGGCAAAAGAGAAGATAAAAAACTCCTTAGTGTAATCTGGGCTGATTAGAGTGGGAGCTTCCATGATAGCTTGTTTGATGGCTTCAAAAGAGCTTCTTGCAGCCCCTGTAAATTTTATTTCTAATCCTTTCTTCAGCATGGAAGTGATGTTATTTACTAGCTCTACAAAGTTTGGAATGAACCTCCTTGCAAAGTTAATCTTACCCAGGAAGGATTGAATGTCCCTTTTTGACCTTGGGATGGACAATGTCTGAATTGCTTGCACTCTTGCTGGATCAATGTTCACACCTTTACCAGAAACAATATGTCCCAGAAGTTTTGCCTTCTTCTAGAGCAAACTGTGACTTCTTTGGGTTCACCGAAATTCCAAACTATCTACACTCTAGGAATACCTTCTTCAAATGCTGCAAATGGTCCTTGTGACTGCTGGAGAAGACTGTTATGTCGTCAAGGTAAAGAAGGACAAACTTGTCCTTCTCTCCAACAAAGGCTATGTCCATGGCCCTCTGAAAAGTAGCCTCAGCATTCATCAGTCCGAAAGGCATCTTGGTGTAAATGAAGGTGCCCCAAGGAGTAGTGAAGGCGGTCTTTTCCTGATCTTCTGGATGTATATCAATCTGATTGTAACCTGAAAATCCATCTAAGAAAGACATGACTCTAGCCCCTGAAACTCTTTGCAACAAGTGTTCCATCTTAGGCAGGCGGTAGTTATCTTTTTTACAGCACTTGTTCAGATTTCTAAAGTCAACACAAAGCCTAATTTCTCCATTTTTCTTTCTTACTATGACAAGGTTAGCTATCCACTTTGAATACCTTAGGGGAACTATGATTTTGGCACCCAACAACTTCTTGAATTCTTTCTCAATCGAAGGCAATAAGAGAGGGTTGATAGGTCTTAATTTTTGCTTAAAAGGGATGGTGTTCTTTTCCAGTGAAATCTTATGCTGAATGATGTTTGTGTCATAGGTTTTAAGATCATTGTATTCCTAGGCAAAAATATCAGCATTTGCTTCATGAGGGTGCAATACTCAAAACTATGGGCAGGAGACAAATGAGTGGATAGATTTATGTATTTCGAATGGGTTGAGCTCCCTATATTATGTTTACAAGCAACATACCCATTTTCTTTTTCGGTGGGCTTATAAGGGACATCGTTATGATCAAACATCTTCTCTAGAGGCACCAATCCCTTGGGTATATGGTTACTAGGTAGTTGGACAATGCTTCCTCAGTTAATCTCATCCTTTAGCTTGGACTGGCTGCACTCTTGCATGGTTTCATTTTCTTGGTGGATGTGTGTTTCAAAAAATTCGTCAACGACTTGTAGAAACCTATTAATTTCATCATTGTCTTCAAAAAAATTCCAGTATTTGACATTGTCAGGCAGAGACGGTCTATATTTCACCTAAACTTAATACGTCAATTTAGGAGGCAAAGGAGGAATAAATGTGCTAGCAGACACAGCAAGGAAGTTGACAAGCTGGTTCTTCATTCTTAGAATGTAAGAAATGCTGAAATTATTAAAAAAATCCTTGAGCCTCCATACCTCATCTCTTTATGCTTTCAGCCTTTGATGCCCATTTCTTTAGTAGTGCTTAAGCCCAATATCAAGGATTCATACTCTGCTAAATTATTTGTGACCTGAAAAATTTATTTGAAAGATAAATGAATTTATTCCTATGTGGGGTACACAAGGACTAAATATGCCCCTACAGCTTCCTTAGAGCAAGCTCCATTGAAGAACATGTCCCAAATCTATGGGCCTTCTTCCTCTATGACCTGGAAAATTGGTTTCTTAAGCTGTATGGAGGGCATATGAGATTCTTCAATCTAAAGAATACAAGCTCCAAAATCAGCTTCGACAGTATAGATGGGATGATTAGTGGGATTCTTCTCATCACTAATGATATAAGCCAATTGAACCTCGCCTCTATGTACAATCTCCTATTTTCACCTCCAAAAACTGGGACAATTGCATAGGATAGATCATTTTGCAATGTTCCACCTAATCTCTTGATCTAGCCTCTGGAAAGCAACATGCCAAACTTGGGGGGTACATTTGCTATGACAATATCCATCATCATGCTTTTCATGGGCAGCTGAGACAAAGTGATGGCTAGGTCCTTGATTATTCCCAGACATTTCACTTTTCTAGAGTCAAAAGAAGAAAAGTCATGATAAGGCTTGGTAATGTCAAGACCCAACTCATCCATGAAAGCCTTGGGCAGTAGGTTATGGTTGGCTCTAGTGTTGAGAAAGCAGTTGTGAAGGATTTTATCATGAATAGTCAGAGAGACATAGAAAGATGGGGAGTTGTCTTCACAATTTTCAATCATTGGGCTGAGAATAATAGTTGGCTTGTCATCTTACAGATTTACATAGTCGGTGGAGGCTTGGATGGCTTTAGGCTCAAGGGCCTCGAGGATGGATCTTTTGAAGGACTCATTCTTCACTAGTTCAATCAAAGGCATAGGTATTCTTAGCTTCTAAATTTCTGATTGAAAATTGAAAGGAGAAGGAGACTTGTCAAGGACTCTTACCTTGTGAGTTGGAGCTTTGAGGGAGATAGGATCAACTATTGGTCACTTCTGAATTTTAGCTTGTTGTATTGCAGGGACAACAACTCTTTGAACAGGAGTTTCCTTGGCATTATTCATCTTTGAGCTCAGGTTATATCTATGCTTCAGTTTGCAGAACAACTTCACCATCCCATTCTTGGTTAATCTGGTCATTGAATAATGACTTTTCATAGGCAGCTGAGGTGAAAAAGGAGGCATTTCTTTAGTCTTCCAGACAATGGATCTCATCATATTCTTCAAACTTCTCTTCCTCCATGACTACATTCTAGAAAGGGATCTTCCCCCTTTGGTCTTCATTGGCATCTTTTCTTCTTTGCAAAATCTGCAACTGCTCATTAGCTCTTCTATATGGATTTGGATTTGGATTTCTAGGAGAAAAGGTATTAGGAACTCTTCCTTTCCCAGGGTGCTGCTCAACCTTTAATTTGGAGATTTCAGAGGCTAAAGACACTATCATTTTGGTCATTTTATATATCTTGGGATCTGAATATTATGAAGATTCGCCTCTTTGTCTCCTTCTATCAACACTTCCTTTGAGCTTTTCTACAACCATGATGTTTGACTCTACTTCCAAGGCTGCATCTTGCATATCAGCCAAAGTAGCACATCGCCTCTCCCTCAATAGTAGGTAGAATTCAAAATCAAAAGCAATGGCATAGGTGATTTTAGCAAAGGTAGTGGTGGGTTTTACTTCAACTGGTATCTTGTTGTACATGCGGTTAAATATCTTATTGAAATCAGACAAAAACTCACCATTTTCCCTTTTTAAGTTCCCAAACATAGTGTGGTAGTAGAGGAGATCCTTCTTACCCCACCAATTCTTTAGGAATGCATCATCTAAAGCCTCAATATTTGCTATAGATCTTGGGGTTAGTTCTCTGAACCATTTTCTAGCCTCTTCATCTAGGCTTTGGACAAAGACTCTCAGCCACACATCATCTTCACTAATGTCCAGGTTATCAACATAGCTATAGAATGATTCAAGATGTTCTTCAGTTGTAACACCTTCAGTCCCAGTGAACTTAGGCCTATATTTCTGATATTCTCTAGTAGGCATGGCATTCAAAGGAGTGGGCAGTACTAGAGGTCCATATCTAGCATCTATGATTCTTTCAATTTTGGTAGGTGCTTGTGGACCTGCCATAGCTGTGGTGGCTACAAGGGTACTGGCAGTCTGAATGATGGAGGGATTAGGAGTGACTGACAAGACTAAAGGTGTATGATGGATAATAGGTGAGGTTTCCTTTGGGCTTACAACAAAAGGAGAACCTAAAGAATAAGGAGCTTTATGAATCTCTGAGATTTTTTCTTCACTACTAGTATTAGATGCTATACTCTCAACATGTATTTATTCTATTGCAGGCCTTTCTTGAAGAGATATAGAATATTGTTTAGGTTTACCTGAACCTGATGCTCCTTTATGAATTATTTTTCTTTCTTTGATGATTTTCCAGGATCAGGTATTGGGTCAACTTGTGGCTTCTAAGGATTTCTCTGAGTACACCTCACAAAATTAGCCATAACTATCAAGTGGAGTCGCCAAGAGGTTCGGCCTCCAGTAAAGTCACTAGATAGATGATTACAACTGAAAAAGTGCCCAGACTTTGTCTATCATCAAAGTTGGATCTATGTCGTTTCCTAGGGAAGCTGAGCTTTAGTTTCCTCTCCTCAACAACGACACCAATTATGTTATCTCTCCAAGAAACTATCCTAGGTCGTAGTTTAGAGATGCCTAGTAACATATAATATTCAATTTTGTTCTCTAAACTATTGGAATGAATGATGGTTTGGATCAAGTCAGATAACCATTTCAGCTCTATTCTCAAACAAGACATGCATGAATAGCCTCAATAATACAAGGCTTTAGACCAGTAATGCTCAATAGTTTATAGATTCAATGGATAGATGGAGAAGACTAACTGTACTAGAAAATGGATATATAAACACATATGATGGCCAGCTACAGGAAGTAAAAGAAACTTGCAAATCTAATTTATCAATGCAGAGATAAGATCAAAGTTATCTCGAATTAGACATAGCAGAAAACATGAATAACCTATTCAATTGCAAGCATAGAATAGCAGAGAAAATGGGAATTGAACATGTAAGAGCAAAAGAAGCTTATATTGTTGGAATGAAGATGAGAAGCTAGAGTAGGGTCTCCACAGTCTCCAAAAGTTGAACCCTTGTTACTCTGATCTTACAAATATTTATAGGCCTGTTTGCAAAGCTCTCGAGCCTTCTGAGGCTTGAGAGGTCTTAATCTATTCCTCTGTCTTGTTAACTGTTTGATGCCCTGACTAGGTAAGCATGGCTCAGAGGTTTCTTCTTCTGACAATAGAGTAACTGCATTCGAGTAGCTTGTTTCACTGTCTGGGAACTCTCTCGTGCCAAAGGTACCCCATAATCACTTCTATTGTTTTCAGCTGAGTTACGTTGTCTGCTCCATGATCATTTCTATTTCGGGCGAGCCGTGTTGTTTGCTCCATGATTATTTTTGTTTCAGGTGAGCTACACTATGATGGAAGGGCTATCGAGCCTTTGTTTCCCATTTAAACATTTATAATGATTGTTTTCCTATTTTTATAGAGAAAATGCTACACACAGCAAAATCCCACCCATCTTTGTTCTTCCAGACTTCAAAAGTCCTTAGATCTGGTCTATTCTCCCATCAGGTCCACCCTCTAGGTCGCTATTGCAAGTCGCTAGTGGCATGTTACAATCTTCCTTTTGTATTTTTGGAATGTGTTAGAAAAACACTAAAAACCATGAAAAATCAGCCTTGGTAGACCTGAAATATTATATATTTCATTCCCGAACCCTTTCGGTTCTAGGACCTATTACATCGTCGCTGCCCCTTGGTTCCCTTTTTATTTTTTTAAATAACGAAATACATGAAAAATGCATTGAAAATGGCTTTCCTGTGGACCTCAAATATTATGAAATATTATTTAGAACTCGGTCGGGTCTAGTTCATCGGAGCACAATATGTGTATATGAGAGCTCCCATGTGTAGCTGATGCGATATAGCGATGCAATCAATCGCGATTTCATGTCACTCATGCCCCGGGCCCATGGTTAGCGCTCCTTGTAATCCCTGAGAGCGATCCTGTGACGTGACGTGGGTCGTCAATCTGCGCACTTGATTGACAGTCCACATTGCATCGTTGATTGCAATCACATATCCACTTGGTCTGTTCTTACTCCACTGGCTTGCCTCTGCCAATTGTGACCTGCCGATCTAATCATTGGATATCGCTAATCGGGGGTGTCTTCCACCAATCCTTAAGTCCTCCTCTATGCTTGCCCGATTGGGATTTTCCACTTAGATCTAGGCCATTGATTTGCTAGATTTGATGGCTGCTATGAGTTGGACTGTGTATGACTTCAATACATGGTTTTTTCACTGTTTTTCATGTGTTTTAGCCTCTCAATAGTGTTTTTATGCACTTCCAAGGGCTCTTGGCATGTGATTGTTTCAATCTTTGGATGATCTTAAGAAAATATTGAAGACTTTAGGAGTGTTTTGGATCCAGTTTTGTGCCAATTGCCAACAAGGCTAATAGGTCCCAATATTTTGTTGTGATAAAGCAACCATTAGATGAGGCAGGAGTGAAGCCACGAACCATTCGCGGTACTTCCCATCCATAAGATCCATGTTAGCTTCACGTATTGTGCACTTCAATCTTTGATCTAGATCCCAGGGTGTCTCACCAGGCTTCATCATGATCTCCTTGAATCCCACAATTGATTGAGCTTTAGACTTAGGCCTACTAAACTCCTTATTCAGTGCGGTCTAAATATCTACTAATTAAGCCATCGAGTCATCAGTGCAGTACTTAATGTACCATGTCAGTGCACATTCTTGTAAAGTAGTGGCCAACTTTTCTTTCTTCATCTGATTATCTGTTATACCTTGAGCCTCCCATATGGCCTTTGCAACAAACCAAAACTAGTCCACATCCTCTGTTCTCAAACCCTGGAAAACATGCAAATTTACTGCATTCACCATATTGAATAGTGTTGGAGGTGGTGGCGGCGTGGGCGAAGGTGTATGCGGTGGAGGTGAAGATGGAGGTGGTGTGGGTGGATGGGGTATTTGTTGGAACCCTTGTCTTATCAATTGAACAATGTTTTATGGAGAATCCTGTGCTGCTTCCTCTTCATCACTTAGAGGAGGTCCAATCAGCGGTCTATATTTAAGGCCTATCTTCCTTCTATCCTTGATGATTTTTCCACTTCGCATAGCTCCAAACATAAAGGTAGCTACATAATCCTCTTTTCACACAAGAGCATCTTAATCTAAGTATTTAGAGACCTTAAATACTTACCTCGTGGTCCCTTGAAGAAGTGGTGCTCTACTTCACTATAATGGACCGAAGTATCAACCACAAACTCCATCACGAATCCTCCTATAATACGATCAAGCAAGTGGTTGATGACACATGCGATCTTATCTTCTGAGGCTTCCAATCTTTGCACTAACTTTGAGGTTCACACTATTAGACCATCAAGCCTCCACCTTCCTTGGTCATCTGCCAATTTAGCAATCCACTCGTATAATTCAACTAGGAAGGAACATAAGAATGTTTCATGTATCTGTTTATAAAGATATCTATCAAACCACTATTCTTTCTTCAATCACATATTTTTGTTTTCTTATGCCGTGCATTCATCGATCTTCGTATCCAACCAGTCTTCAATTTCCTTCTTAGTCAGATTCTAGTGATGCAACATCAAACATTTCCTTGTGCAAATCCCCGTCCGAACAGCGAAACCATTTGTTGGCTTACTGGGCCGTGACCCAGGTTCAACATTAAGTAGCCAAGAAAATCCCTACAATATTGGCCCTTTCGGAATTAATCCATGGGGCATAGACCAAAGTCTCACCTGAAGAAGTATGGGGGGATGCAAGAACCAAGTTTTCGTACCCAAAGATGGTAGTGATGTCGTTTTATACTCTAAACCTATCTTCACGCGGATCGATATGACTTTTAAGGCTTATCAATAAAATTCTCTTATTCGGCTTCTAGACCTTCGCGAAGGCCTAAGATCATCCTTCACGGACCTTAAAAAAGTGATTCATCTACTTACGCACTTCTGTAGTTATTCTTACCTCTGTATTTACCCTGATTGGCTTAAGTATCTGATAACTTCAACATGCATTAAGATATTCTTCTGTCAAGACTTCATTGGTTGAAGATTATAACCAAGCATGAAGAAGACAGACACAAGACTGGCAAAGTGTTGCAGTGTCACAAGTCTCTTCATGTCTCGGCCACATACTCATTCACAAGCCAGTGCGTAGTATTTGGAAGAACTTATTTATGGAAACAAAAATAGTAAGGTACCAAGCAAACAAAACAAAATGTAAAAAAAAAATAGTAAGCCAAACGATCAAACAAAACAAAAATAGTATGGAAAGAAAACAAAATAAAAATAACAAGAAGCAAGCAGACTATGTACATGGCACAGGGCATGGCCCGACCTATTGGAAGTAGTGCTTGAGATATTGGTTGTTGACGGGAAGGTTGTCAATCCTCTGGTCAAGTAATTGTAGCCAATATGTTTGTGGGCCAATCTTATCATGGACTATGTACGAACCAATCCACAGGGGTTGAAACTTCTTATGTTTGCCTTTGTCTTCATGGGACTTGTCTCATTTTAGAACCAAGTCACCAACATTGAAACTAGCTTTCCCTGCAAACTTCTTATCGAACCATCTCTTGATACGGTTTTGGTGGAGTGTAATTTTTTCTTTTTCTTTCATCCTTTCTTCCTAAAGCCTATGCAGGGTATCCATCCTACATTGGACTAGCTGGCAAGGTTTCCCTTGGGCCTCTTGGGATAGCTGAAGTGCAGGCAAGTACATATTGGGTGGAAGGATGGCTTCTTTACCATAAACCAGGAAGTACGGTGAGGTATTCAGAGAGGGTTTGGGTGTTACATGGTCAGCCCATAATGCATTCGTTAGGGTGGTGCATGAGTTGCGCTGCTTAGAGAAAACTATCTTTTTTATTATGTGGATGAGGTTTTTATTCATGGATTTTACTAGATCATTTCCTTGTGGGTAGTTGTTAGATGAGTGTTTCAACACAATACCATTGTGTCATGCAAAAATCATAAATTTTCAAAGACGAAAAGTATGTTTCATTATAAAAAACAAGTGATAGCAGAATTCCAAAGCATGAGATGATGTTCTGCTGGAGGAAGCTAATGACCTCCTGGTCGTTCACTTGTTTGAGTGGAACTACTTCTGTCCATCGCGTGAAGCAATCAGACTTTCTTAAAATGTAGTGGTGTTTCTTTGACGAATGTGGGAATATTTACAATGATGTCTAGGCCCCACTATTGGAATGGTTCGGTCGCTGCAACAGCATGCAGTGGGGCTGCTGACATTTGTGTTCTGCTGGCGCAACTCTGACAGACTAGGAACTTGCTAGCATAAGCATGCACATCATTGAATAATGTGGGCTAGTGGAAACCAACTCACATAAGTTTGTGCACAGTGGTGTTTCCCACAGAGTGACGTCCAGTAGGTCTGTCATGCTGATCTTGTAGTACCTTTTTTGATTCATGTTCCTCCAGGCACTTGATCAAAACTCCATTACTGTTCTTCCTGTAAAGCCCTCCATGCACCAACTGATATGCTAAGGCTTTGAGGCATAATTCCCTCTTTTGTCTGATGGAAAAGTGGAGGGTACAGTGCTGTGCTCGAGGTACTGGCGCACATCTATGTACCAAGAGGTTCCTTCTTCAGTGGGTGTTTCTTGCCTTATATAGTACATCTCAATTTCCTACTCCCAGCGAGGGAGCTCTTCTTCACTCTTTGGTGCCTATATTGCTTCAGCTGCTAGTCTGCAAAGCCTGCGTAAACATATATTATTACTTGCATTCATATAGCAAAGTCAAACATATAGATTCACGCATTAATATAACATTAAATCATAAATCCAATATTCTTCATAACATAATTGCATGCATTCAAAATAGAAGTAAATAGATCAACACATGTAATTATAGAATAATCCTCCTTACTAATGCCTCAGATATTCTTTACAAAATCTAACTATCCTACACACAGAGCTACAAGGGTCCACACACTTAGCTGCAGACTTCTACCCTAGGCCTCTGTGCACACAGTTGCAGAGCCTCTTTCCTATGCTAAGACCCTTTACTCTTACCTCTTACTGACTCATTACATCAACATCAATATCTGAATTGAACTTCCTTAGACTCTTCTAAGACTTCCCTTTTTATACAATCCCAAGGTATGCAGACCATGGGTAGATCTCCTAAATCCAAGATGACTTACATAAATGAAGGGCAAAACCCCTTTATGACACTTTACATCTTTTTGTTCCATGACCACAAAATGCGGAGACTTTACACTTTCTATACAAAACTTGGGCATTTTGCCCCAAAACATCGGCTTTTAACCCCAAAAATGACCCTAGGGGACCCTATCCCATCACCAGTTCACATGATCAAAGGACGGAAAATATGGGACATCGGCATGGAAATTTTTGGTCCAACCATGAACCTATGTCCACAATAGGAAAATTTTCTTGAAGTTTAGAAACATTGGCGAATCTCACTAATCCCTAATATGCAAACTATAAATTTTTCAATGATATATTTGTAAAATTATTCAAATTTATAATGATTTATCATATAGCCACTATATAATGTTAGCGATTTTTACGGTAAAATAATTTTATATTCTAAAATTTGGGCGAATCATCTTTTATAAAAATTGGAAATTGGCGAATCGTTTTTTGGAAAAATCATGGAAAATTAGCCCACTGGGCGAACATTAGCCCCTAAAATTTTCCATGAGCCCCATGCCTGTACTCAACCTTCTGCTATGTGTCTGCAAGCTCATCCAACTAGTAGAAATAGAGAATGGGAAAATCTAAACAATAAAACCTATGTCAGAGGTGTTACATTCTTCTTTGAAGGAACAACTTCTTCTGCTCTAAATAAGTTGGGATCCCTCTTCCGCCTCAAAAATAAATAAGTGCCTATGAAGAGTCCTCTTAAAAAATACAAAGGTGAAAGAAGAGAAGGGCTTCTTACACAGAGAGGTGAAGTAGGAAACACCACTGGGGTACTGACTAGGATCGTTGGTAGTGGAGAAATGTGTGTGTTCTTGCATGAATCTATAGGGTACTACCTAGAATTGCTGGTAGTGGAAAAACACCAGAGATGAAAAGTCATAGTCTGAAAATCTTCACGTTGCGAGCTAAACTACCCTTCTTGGTTTCAAAACACTGTGATTAAGCTGAACTTTTGATTGTGTTTGATTGAGTTGGCAAGAGGTGAATCATCTATATCCATGGGGTAAGTGGGGAAGCTGAAGTAACCCTCACAGTGATTCAATACTCCTCAAAATACCAAGGCCCTGTGTTGAGAATGAACCAAAACAGAGAAGCTAGAGTTCTACCATTGTGTCGCCAAGTGTTGTAGTGGCTGCAACACCCTCCAAATTTTTGGGCTGCATCCAATTTTGGAGCCTCTATTGAGAGTTTTACTTGATGACTGTATGCATTCGGGTTCACTCCATGAGCTCGTGTGAGTCTTCGCACCCACCTTGCTTGATCATTCCACCAACAACTTGCATGTTGAGGTCAATGTCATACTTGCGACCATCTTCTAGTCATGCTCAAGGTCTTCGCTTCGTGTGTGCAGGTTGTGTTCGTTATGTAAACATCTGTTGCGCTAACACACATAGTCATATTTACTATCACACAAGAATCATCACAGTGGACCAATTATCAATCACAAATGTCATTCTTGTCACTCACATCATTGATCAGTCATGTTGAGCATATGTGTCTGGATGGTTTGAGTCATCTCATTGTCAAGTCATGTAAGTGTGTGTTTGCAAGATCATGTATGCACATTTTCACTCTTTAAAACACTTAGTCATTTTGTTGACATTGTGATGACCGGATTCCCCTCTGACATCCAGACCTCCACCCCTCTGTCAACTTGATAGATTGTCACCTAGAACAGTGTAGAAGCACTAAGAAAGACATTTCAAGTTGCGTTTCCCGCAAGTAGATCAATCAACATTCATGCTGGTCAACTAGAGAGTTTGATTCAGCAGTTACCTCGAGAATGACTCCCCTCAAAATTTGTGTAGAGGCTGCAGACCTTTCCTACTCTGCTAACTAATAAATTGTACATACAGGACAAATAGACACCTCGTGCCTGTCCCCGTCTTCCTCAAAGAATTGCACAGTTTTTCCAACGAGCTCTCTAGTGAGTCAACTGACTGCTCACCCGTGAAACTACATAATTTTAATGAATAAGCCCTCTACTACCCAGTAGTCCACTCAGATCAAAAACTACACAAAGGTGATCAGCAAGCCATCCTCCCAAACGTCATCGTAGTTTTCCCCATTAGCAGCTCCCAACAACCGACTGCCAGTTACCTCTAGGAATTGCATAGTTTTTGCTACTAAGCTCAAGCAGCAGACTGTTAGTTCCCTATAGAAACTACACAATTTTTGCTACCAATGTTTGAGAAATTAAATGCCAGTTCCCTACAGGAATTGTGCAGTTTTTGCTGCCAGTGAACCAGCAGCCAGATGCTAGTTCCCTCCAAGAATTTCTCAGTTTTGGCTGCGAGGCTCCTGCTCCCCGCTCCTCCCAGAAATTGTGTAGATCATGTCTGCCATTCCTTCCCACAGGGCAAACTTCTCCTCTGAAAGACTATGCAGTTTTTCCTTCCAGTTGATCTAGACCCCATGGATAGTTAGTGTCAATCTAGATTTCTCGTCTCAGTCACCCAATGACTCCTACATAGCTTTCACCAATAGTGTTCGAAGCCTCCATCCAAGCTCATTCCTCACAGCCTTGTCCCATCTCCCAGTCACCTTCATCTAAAATGATCATGCATCATGGTAAAATAGGTGATTTATGGATTTGATGTCATCTTGTCATGAGTGACTGCAGATACATGTACTCAAACGAACATGGTGTGACAATGGATGGGATGAGAAAATGGAGTTCATGCAGATGGACATGTTCACCAACGAACTAACAAAAAATGCATGCAATGATGTGTTCATGGATGGACGGATGAGTGAACATGCAAGATGTGTTCACCGAAGGACGGACAAAAGAGCATGCACTTTTTGTGAACAGGTGAACCTCTCAAGCATGCCAACATGCAAGCAAGGAGCAATGTGAAAAGGAAACATCAAGAGAACCCAAGAACCATCGAAGACTCTCCACACATTGCCATGCGAGGTGAAGTTGTGACACACCATGCGGACATCCATCACCTAGCAACACTACAACTAGATATGCACACCAGAAACAACATGAATGTACCAACACTGTCATGTCGAGTATTTTCATGAGTCATGTCATGCACATCTCTATTGTGGGCCATACTCTCAATCAATGTAATGTAACGTGGAAGTCCAAGAGACCCACTTGTTGAATAAAGAGTCATGTAAAGTCGAAAAGTCATGGAAGTCGATGATCCAAATGGATCCTAGAACACTCTCTAAGTTTTCATGAACTCTTTAAAAATTATGCCAAAGATTAAAAGTCTTATAAAGATCAAGCTATCGGAGGGAATCATTAGACAGTTGCATTGGCGATCAGTGCGGATCAAAGAGGGCCATTGATTTAGTGCACAGAGCGGCAGACCATGGTAACATGCGCTAACCCCAACTAGAAAATGTGGGGATAATTTTAAGAAATGGAGGTAGTTACCGATATGCGATTAGCAACAAGTCACTAATCTAATCGCATATCATAGGGAAAACCTCTTAGTGAAGAGAAGCCCTGAGCACTTGGACCTGAAATAATTATAAAATGTAGAAAATATTGTTTCGATTCCATCGGAGCGGGATTCCACAAAACTGACAGAATATCGAAGGGGCTTCGAGTGGTAAGTGATTTAGATCTAGTTCTGCCTGATGCCACACATCGATTGCCACGCATCATAGGGAAGAGAGAGAGAACCACTCACATCGGACGGGTAAACATCATGTTACTTAGCCACCCAATATGAATGATGATCGTTGAATCTGGGACCCCCAGATCAATGGTGGAGACACGTTTCGATGGATGACTATTTTTGACAAGGTTATGAAGCAAGGTCACATAGGATTTGATGTCCTATATGGATGATGCGTTGGCAGAAGGTCATGTTTCATGGGCATTCTTGGAGTTAATGGAAAGAAATGGTCGTTTCAAATATGTCCAAGAGAAATGACACTCATCCGTTATGAACTAGATGGCCACCTCCCTGTGAGGCATTATACAGTGATTGACTACGTAGGAGAAAGGGATTCAAACAGATAGAGGTAGGGGAACGAGAAAGTCGTGAAGAAAAAATGAATAGTTAGGAAGGATATTGACTTTAAAGCCACAAAATGATAGAGAGAGAAGTAATCAGTAAGCGAAGCGTAGTAGGCAGTAAGCCAAAAGCAGAGAGAAGACGCTGAGGTGACCTACAGAACTTAGAGCGAGAGTCAAGATAGAGATAGAGAGAGTTAGAGAGTCTGTGCACTATAGAGAAGGCTTGAGAGATTCAAGTGCACTCCTTTGTAATGCTTGTCATGTATGAGTCTCAGATTGGGCTCATACTACTATGACCAATAGAGGTCAAGAGTTCAGTGAGGGGATTCTGTGTACTCCAGAGACTTGGGGAATCTAAGTACAGTCTTATTGATTTGTATCTACTGAGTGAGACTCAAATTGAGATCACTGTTGTAAAAAATCTGCTTTGAAAACATAATAGAGAGGCGACCATTAAAGGCTAGACTGGGAGATGTAGCCCAAGAGTATTCGGTGAACTCCTTATTAAACTACTTGTGTTTATATGTTTGCCTGTTATGTTTTCTTTAACTGCTTCATTGCATGTGTATTTCACAATCTTACTGATCCATTGCATAAAATAACATAGGCACATCCATGCACATGAGTCTATAATACCTTATTAATTGTCTTAGATCAATTCCAGATCAAGTGGCATTAGAGCTTTAGGTTGCTAAGGTTAGACAAACTTGTGTTGGACTGTTTGTGAATGATAACTATATCAAAGCTTAAATTAGGAGAAGGAAATTTGGTTAAAGCTAACCCAGAAATTGGAAGAGTCTATCCTAAGATAAAAATGTCAGAAGAAAGTCCCTTGGAATAAAACTCCCAGTCCATGGACAGTTTCATGACCATGAGAGCCATGGTAGAAGAAATGTATAGAGAATTTAAGAGAGGTAGAGGTGAAGAGTCATCAACCTCCAAACAAGATAAAGGAGTAGAAGAACCTCTTCTAGTTTCCCACCCAAAAGGAAAAGGAAAAGAAGAGAAGCCATCTCCACCTTTTCCCCCATCATCACCTTCATCATCATCTTCTTCACATAAAGAAAGCCCCGAAAAGAAAAAGAAGAAACCTTCTTTGATTAAATTAGATGTGAAGTTTGATTTGCCAGTTTATGACGGAGAATTCAATGCAGAAAAGCTAGATAACTGGATTAGGGAGATTGATTTACATTGCAAAGTGCAGAACATCGATTCCGAAAGGAGAAAGATTCAGCTAGCTAGCCTACGCCTCAAAGGCACCGCCCTGGTATGGTGGGAAGGCAGGACACAAGCTGATTTGAAGAAGCATGGTAAAATTCTTTCTACCTGGAATGAATTTGTTTCTGCAATTAGAAAACAATTCTATCCACTAGCTTATATGCAACAAGCTATGATGAGTTGGCAAACTCTTCGCCAATTGAAAGGGCAAAGTGTAAAAAGTTACACCTAAGAATCTAGAAAAAGAGCTTTGATTCTAGGCATTTCTTTAGACTCACCTGAAACTTTGTTGAAGTATATAGGTGGTCAACGTAGTTATTTGAGACATACCATTCTCATGTTTAATCAGCATAGATGAGGTATCTGTTCAAGCTACAGATCTAGAGGCTAGAGGCAAGAATGTGAACCCAGAAGTTGGGGGATCATCAAAACCCACTGCAAACAAGAACAAGGAAAAGAGAAAGAAGAAATGGAAAGAGAGGAAGGCAAATGCTGTACGAAAGACCAAACCTTCATGCACTCACTACAAGAAGGATGGGCATGATGATGAACACTGTTGGATTCTGCATCTGTAGCTGAAACCCAAGAAGTATGATGGAAAATAGAAAAAGACTATTGCAACTACTCAAAAGGATTTGGGGTCAGACTCAGGGGATGAAACCACAATCACAACCACAGGTATAAAAGGTAAAACTTCTAAAGCATCTACTAGTAATTCTATACAATCTACTGATAATGAAGAAAATGAGAGGAAAATACATGAGCTTTTTCATATTAGAGTTATTTCCAAGTACCAAAAGATTGATACTTTGTTTGATAGCAGCTCACAAGTAAACTTAATTTCTGAAGGAATTGTAAAGAAACAGGGGTTACTAACCACACCTCACAAGAAGCCATATCCATTGGGTTGGTTATGTGATAAAGCAAAGCTACAAGTGACTAGACAATGTAAACTTAGGTTTTCTTTTGGGTTAGCATTCGTAGATGAGGTTGAGTTAGATATTGTTCCCTTGGATATGTGTGGAACTGTTTTAGGAAGTCCTTACTTGTATCATAGAAAAGCCATTTTCTATAGAGCTGAAAACAAGTATCAACTCGTTAAATATGGAATTGAATATATTGTAAGAGCTCATAAACTCAAGAATAATTATACTCTCATAAACTTAGGGTAGATGAAAAGAATTATAAATTCGTGCAAACAATTTTTACTGATGGTTGTAAAGGAAAAGAAACCTGATAAAACCAATGCATTTGAAGGTTGTAATGCTAAACAACAAGCTGATTTAGAAAATGTTGTTTCAGAATATGATATACTATTTCAAGAACCTAAAGGTCTACCACCCAAAAAGGAAATAGTACATGATATTAATTTGCAGCAAGATGCTCCACTGCCTAACATCAGAATGTACAAGTTGTCTGCTTTAGAGAATGCATAAATCAAGACGCAGGTACAGGAGCTGCTCGAGAAAGGGTTCATAAGACCTAGCACATCACCATGTGGGTCTCCAATTGTCTTGGTGAGAAAGAAACATGGCTCATGGAGAATGTGCATTAATTATTGAGCACTGAATAAGATAACGATAAAAATCGTTATCCCCTTCCTCGCATAGACAACCTATTAGATCAGTTGAAAGAGGCTATTTACTTTTCCAAGTTGGACTTGCATAATGGCTACCATCAGCTCAGAGTTGCAGCGCAAGATGCATGGAAGATTTCTTTCAAACCAAAGAAGGGATTGTATGAGTAGTTAGTTATGCTTTTTGGCTTAACTAATGCTCTTGCTACTTTCATGAGAGTAATGAATGATGTACTCAGGCCTTTTATTGATGCTTTTGTCATCGTATAACTATATGACATTCTTGTATTTAGTAAAACATGGGAAGAACATTTGAAACATGTAAATCAGAATCTAGATGTTTTCAAAAGAGAAAATCTTTATGTTAAGCTATCAAAGTGTGAATTTGGCAAAACATCTTTGAATTATTTGGGTCATATTGTAGGGGGTGGTGAATTGAAGATAGATCCCTCTAAGGTTGCAGCCATTGTAAACTGACCTAAACCCAAATCTACTATAGAAGTTAGAATCTTCCTAGGAGCAGAACAGTGTTGGAGAAAGTTTATTGCTAACTTTTCCTTTATTGCAGTTCCCTTACATGCTTTAACAGGATTGAACAAGGTGTTTCAGTGGGGAGGCAAATAGCATAAAGCCTTCGACACCTTAAAAGAAAAGATTAGTACAGCACCAGTACTAGCACTGCCCGATCTTCAAAGACCCTTTGAGATTGAAATGGATGCCAGTGATTATGCCATGGGAGCAGTGTTGATGCAGCATGGTAAACCCACATTTTATCATTCTGAGACATTTAATTATGCGATAATTAATTATCCCACATATGATAAAGAATTTTATGCATTAGTATAGAGTGTGAAAAAGTGGAAGCATTATTTAATGGGCAAAGAGAGAATTATACATACTGATCATCAACCACTTCAATATTTACACTCACAAACTAAGTTGCAGCAATCAAGACACTATAGGTGGATGGGTTTTCTACAAAATTTTCATCTTTTCATCATATATAAAAAGGGCATACACAATGAATTTGCAAATATGTTGTCCAAAAAAATCATAAATGCATCCACTATACTTAAGCATAATTCAGTATTGCATGAAAGCTACATTGAATAGAATGCTCAAGATATAGATTTTAAAGATGTATATGCAACTTTAAGTCATGGAAAACAAGTAGAAGAATTGGATTATCATGTTAAGGACCAACTCTTGGATCATTTTGGAAAGTTATGCATTCCTCAAACTGAAAGAGTAATGATAATTCGACAAGCACACACTTCTCTAATATTAGGTCACCTTGATGTAAGTAAAACAGTTGCACAACTACAAAGATTTTGTTATTGGCCCAAAATGAATGAGACAGTTTCTTGATATATAAGAGGGTGTACCATGTGTGCTAAAAGCAAGCCCAACAATAGAAAACTAGGCTTGTACACTCCACTACCAATTCCTTCTCATCCTTGGGAAAGTATTTCCATGGACTTTGTTATGGGACTACGTAAATCTACAAAAGGTCATGACTATTTATATGTTATTCTGGATAGGTTCAGCAAAATGTGTATTTTAATACCTGTTGCGCTTTGCAAACAACCCCCCTTTCATATTATTTTTATTCATAAAAACATTAAAATATGAAATAGGTCCCTTTAAAAATAAAATTGATAGCAAAAATTTTACTTTATAAAAGTCTGATAATCAAAGGAGCGATTTATGATAAACCCTTTAAAAGTAATATCTATTTAAAAATAGAAATAAAGCGAATATTCGGTTATTGCGATAAAGCGATCGCAAGATCGCATATCGCAATAACATAAAGGATGCAACAAATGGTCAAAAGACTTTCCGCCGATGCGATATAGTGTTTGGCGATCGGCAATCGGAAATCCCCTTGTGCACCACTAAAGCGCCCCATATCAAAGCCCCGATGCGATAAAGCTATCGGCAATCGGCAATCGGCTCATCCCCTTGTTTTAAAACCATCGCGCATATGCCTTTCGCCGATGCGATATCGCAATCGGCGATCGGCGGGTCCCCTCGTTTCATTCCTATTGTGCATATGCCTCTCGCCAATGCGATATCGCAATCGGCAATCGGCAATACTCAAAGCATTGTTAAATCCAGTCATACATCCCCCCCCGATGCGATGCGATAAGGCACGGTTTTCAACACAAAGCCGTTAAAGTGATTGGAAAGCCCGATTTAATGATATTTAAGGCATAATCACTCCCGCTCGGCCGCCAATACGTCCATTGCATGCTTTAAGAGATCTTTCGACGAAATATTGGTATAATGGGCATTTATAAGGTGGCAGGCTCTATACGGTCACTTAATGGATCCATGTCTTAAGATCTGCCTATAGATTGTCTCCGCGCCGGTTTTACAAAGCAAAGTATATCAACGTTCATCTTTTCATTTGCTATCAACTGTGAGTTTTATTGCTATATTTGTGTTACGCCGAAATCGCCTCTCTGTGCAGAATACAGTTTTACAAAGGAATTCGGGCATGATGGGTAAAAAGTCGAAGAAAGTTGCAGGTGTTTCCAATCCACCAGCTGCAGGACAAGCAGTAGTAAACAGCAAAAAGGGCCTGATATCCGACACAACATGCACAGGCCTTGCCAGAACAACTTGGCAAGGAACTTATTACTTGATAGAGGCCGAGAAACCAACGCAGACAGTAGAAGAAGCTACCGCAGATTCATTGAAGAAGTCAGAGTGCACTCTCAAGGATTTGGCCGATTCCTTCCCCCATAGGATAGCGGCAAGGGAGCAAATTCTCCCATATACCGAAGTCGTGAAATGGGCAATTGAAGAAATCCCCATCACAGACAGAACTTTCATCACGAAGGATGGGAGGATTTTTGGGTCATTTAAGCCAGAAGATCTGAGGCAAATGTATCATTTGCCTAAGCCGGAGAAGATATATAATAGCGCCTTTTTGGAGAAATTTGCAAGCGATAACGAGATTGAGTCCGAACCTATCAAGGACTGGAGGCAAAATCCAAATAAGCACAAGCATGAATCCTCCGGTAAGTACTTAGTCGACTCTTTATGTTCTCCTTATTGCTATGCCGGTATAATGATGTGTAGATTGTGGGGTTTTCACGACTCTGCCATTTTTACCATTGAAATGGTTCCTCTCATGGAGGTGGCAGTGAACAGCACGATTATGGATTGGGCTGCTATCCTTTCTGATAAGCTAGCATTAGCTGTTAGTGACTTTAGGAACAAAACTAGAGTCACTGAGAGGAAAATTCCCCGGTTCTACTACAGTGCATATATCCTAGATACCTTGTGTTTTAATTATGAATTCCCTATTCTTGGCTGGAGGTGGACCACACAGGACCCCTCGCCTATTCATATTTACCATCGCAAGATGTGGAAGTCATCCTATAAAAGCCACATGTATCAGATTTGTAATGGTTTCATGGTTCGTGTTTATTATTCAATTTTTGATAAGCCTATTCCAAGGATCTCCTACCTAGCCTCTTTTGACTTGCCAGCAGTGGCTAGTTGGTTTGGTGAAGAGTATTTTACTTATGTTAGAGTCTTTGGCAACCAGGCCAATCCTCATGTCCTCCCCTTATATGTCCATGACAAACTGCTAGCAAGGGAAATTGCATACCAAATTACAGCTGAGAGCACCACACAGACTCTCAAAAAGGAGAAGAAAAGGGGCTGGCCTACTTTTCCCTTTAGATGTGGAGTCTTCACCCTGCATGATCTAAAACATGCAGAAAAAGAGGCCAAGAAGATTCAAGCTCTAAATCTTGCCACAATTCCGAATAGAGCATTTGACCCAAAGCGAACTGCATATGCCGCTTTGGAACATGCCAAATTAGCAACATTTGATCATAAGGAAGATATGTTTGATGATGTTTTCTCCTCAGTCGAATCGATATTTCAAGCCAAAGAACTCGCCAAAATGCGATACAATGATGAAAGGTTAATTGAGTTTAATAAACTCAGGGAGCAGAGGTTGCAAACTCTGCCTCTAGATTTATTAATGCCAACCCAAGCAGCATCATCAAGCGAGCCTGGCCAACAACAGATAAAGGAACTTCCTGCTACAACGAAGGCCAACAATAATGAGCAGGAGGAACAAAACAAGAAAGACCAAGAGGAGAACCTAAGGAAAGAGCAGGAAGAGCGCTCAAAGAAAGAGCAGGAAGAGCGCTCAAAGAAAGAGCAGGAAGAGCGCTCAAAGAAAGAAGAGGAAGATAGACAGCGCAAAGAGCAGGAGGACAACCAGCAAAGAGAGCAGGCAGAGATGCGGCAGAAGGAATAGGAGCAGCAAGAGAAGGAAAAACAAGAACAATTGCTAAAGGAGTCTCAGTCTAAACAAACCACCACCGATACTAACAAAGGTGCTATCACAGACCCTGAACTGCAAAAGGAATGGCAACAGTTCAGCACCATTACCAGTGGAGGAAAAGACTCACAGAATACTGATACTCCTAAAACCAGCAGTGTACAGGATGATACCTCATCTCAGGTTTTGAGCGGAACCAGCGCCCCCCCTAAAACTAAGGATGTGGAAATAATTCTGAAAGGTCCTAGCGACCAAATCACTCTACAAGTAGAAGATATTCCTCCATTGGATGTCTTCTATAGCCCAAGGCACAGAGCAGTGGTAAAGCGATCGAGAAAGAGACGAAGGCTTGATCAACCTTCTATCTTCCCAGAACAAACGGTCATGGGCAATGTAGTGTGGAAGGAGAAAATGGATCCCTCCGATGATCTAACTAAATTGTCACAGTACGCTGGAGCTTATTCAGCTACAACTATCGACAAGGCATCGAAGGTAAGTCTTTTATTAAAGACTAAAGACCAAGAAATCTCCATGTTGCAAACAAAATTAGCGGATATAAAACAGAGGGTAATACAAGTCGAGGAACAATTAGCAGAACAACAACAGAGGACAGCGCGCGCAGGCGAACAGTTAGTGGAACAACAACAAATAAATAGCCAATTAGCTCAGCAATGGGAGGAAGAGAAATAGAAGATTAATCAGGCAGCGATCCAGAAACAAAATGAGTTGACGGAGGCTTTCGAGCAATTAAAAACGGCGAATGAGCAATTGTTAAAAACCAAGGATGATCATATCGCTCAAATTACAGCGCAGCTAGAGAATATCAAAGGAAATTCGCAGATAATGGAATTCAGAAAAAGAGGCGATGTTAATCAACAATGCGTTTATAGCGCAAGTTAAACTCTTGGCTCAATACCTCTCTCAAGTGGAACCACTCTGCGAATTAACTACAGTTGTAAATGAGCAGGTAGAAAAGGCAAGGGATGACTTGAATCAAGCCGATGAAGCTATTACAGCATACCTCGAATGGCAAGATTCGAAGTCGAGAAAAGCCTCCAATTTGCCGAGAATACTTGAGGTTCATAAGGATATACTGTTCACGGAGTGGCACACACAGGTGTTAAAGGCAGAAATAGCAGCTTCAAGGTGTAGATTGACTTCTAACAATTTGATTGATCTAGTTAATGATACACTCTACATAGCAAACATTGTTTCCCAGTGTACACCCGGAAAGGTTACTACAATGAATACATTGGAGCAAACGTGTTATCCAGAGTTAGAAAGCAGAGGAAGGTTAATTGCCGGGGTTAACAGTTTAAACATAGAAACATATTGGCATTTCCTAATCAAGCCTCATGAACAAAGAGCCGCCCTCAAATGTTTAACCGATGCCGTTCAATGTATGATCCTCGACATCCAAGACACCACCTACGCTGCCCAGCTCAGTTTGCGGCTCAACAAACCTCCTGAAATTGAGCCAATGCTTGCCATCAATCAACTAAGGTTCAAAGGAAAGCAGCCGATAGAATGAATCATCCTCCATCTCCTCAGATCGCCAGCAGAAATAGCAACAAGAAGTTATTGATATCAGCTTAGTTAGCATTTCTGTTTTATAGATATTTAGATTAGTATAGTATTTATACACCCTTTCATGTTTTTAGAAAGGGTCGTAAAATTTTGTAATAGACTTAACAGACTGAAGTTTTCACTATTGTGCTTCAGCATTTATTCTTTTATGAAACTCGACCAGTCGCTTTTACTTTAATGGAGAAATTTCTTGATACAATTGTGCACTATTGTCATTGATTGAGGAATATTTATGCGTTAAGGGAAAAGCCACACATAGAGATTGATATCTGGGATTGGCCTACAGCTCAAATGGTACTTCTATCTTTGTTTGAAGTCATTCTGTGTATGTAAATTGTTATGTAATTATCTTGCTATCGTTGATTGTATGCATGCGCTATAACAACAAATCTTGTTCATTCCACTATTGGGTGTTTATATGATATGCCTTTACTTTTAATCATGTATATGTTGATGATATAAATGTGCAAAGTGTAGTAATATCGCTTTAAATCGCTGCGCTTAACTATTTAAGCACAATAAGCCTAAATAATTCAATATCTATGTCTTAAGGATACAGTCATCTATATGTTTATCTTTGAGATATAGAGCATCAAAAGCTATGCTTTAGAGCTCAATAGATTCCTGGGATAGTTTCATTTATTTATATTTTGTCAATAGTATCACCCTTTCGCCTATCACTAGTGTTACTTATAAAACATTCACTCATCCCATTTTATCTATTTCTGGGAAACTGGTCCCATTATCCCCAGTCGGAGCCACTATCCCAAACGGAAAAGGAGCTGTACTAAGGTCCGGACCGGGTGGTTTCCCCAATGTTGTTGCAGCGATTTTCGAGGCATCAACATTTTTGGCGCTAGAAGGAGGGTCGTGACTGTGAATGGCAAGCAAACCCAAGCCTGCAAGCCATTCTAAGAGTAATTCTCCCTGCAAATCTCCTAGTTATTCTCGATCGCATGCTGGTTTTCCAACGCGCAATCAAGAAGAACAGGAATCAACTACCACTGCTCACACTCATCATACTTCAGAACAATTGAGTCTTGAATCCCCTGAAGTCCAGTCTCTTATCCATAAACTTCAGAACTTCTCGATTTCGCCACAAAAATCTGAAGTATCACAAAGCAGTGCGACTTCGGAGTTCAATATATCTCATCAACTTACCAGACTCCAAAGCGAAAAGCTTGGTATCGAACCCATTGAGTTCCCTTTACCCGAAAGGAAAAGGGCCAAGAAACATACCAAAGGGTCTGATAGTGAAGAACTTTCTTCCACATCATCTGTTTCATCTCCTCATCTGCAAAGTCAACCACCCACTCCTCCATTACATATTGTTGTCCATCAGGGAACAGAAGCCTCAACATCTCAATCTGCTCACCCTTCAGTATCATCTATTTCCCATACATCTGGAATCCCAATAGTAGTATCAACCACTGGTACCATTACAGTGGTAGATCCATGGACCAGGCCCGGTGCGGTCAATATGCCTGTGCCATTGCATCCTTTACCAGATGCCCCTGAAAAATGGCTTCCTAAATTTAACCCAGATGATGGAACTCAGGCCGAAGAACACATTAATAACTTCATGTTGTCGGTCAATTTGAAAGGGGTAACACAAGAAGATGTTGTTGTCAGACTTTTCCCTTATACTTTGCAAGGATCAGTAGGATCCTGGTATTTCTCACTACCCTCTGGTTCTATTACCAGTTGGGATACATGCCAAGAGTAGTTTCTTACTAAGTATGGAGATGATAGGTCTTTGGCAACTTTAATAAACGATCTCTCCAACCTGAGAATAGAGCATAGGGAACCGATTAAGGAATTTAATGCTCGCTTCAATAAACTCCTCAACAAAATCCCTACAACTTCCAAACCAAGTGAACAAATCCGAAGTGAATGGTATATCACTGCCCTGCCTGCCAATATAGCCATTTTCGTAGATCGGGCTGGGAAACCTACCTTAGCAAAAAATATGAAAGAAGCACTTGATGTGGAAAAACGCATCAATTCCTTAGAAAAGAAAGCTGCCTTGGAAGACAGAAAAGCTAAAAAAGTTTCTTTTAAGGAAGACTCCAAGAAGAAAAGCCCAAAAGACCCATATGACACGGAAGGATTGCAAAAAGTCCTGAAAACATTGTCCAACGAAATGATTGACATAAAGAAACAGGTGGTCGAAACTTCAAACAAAAGACCTTTTAGGACTTACAAGAAAACAGAAACATAGCCACCCAATGTCATATCTAATGCAGATTCAGACCAGGAAGAGGAAGAAGAAGAAGCAACTCCCCCAACCGACGATGAAGAAGAAGTAGCTGAGTGTCATGGAATGTGGGATTTCATACTCCCCGATCCTGATACTGATAATGAAGAAGAAGCCTTCCCAGTCACCACCAGGAGTAAAAGTACTTCTGAACCTATCCAGGAAACTTCAAAGAAAAGGAGTGAAGGTGCTACTACAACAAAGAAAAAAGTACCTCCAAAGAAACCACCTGCAGTAGTCCCTCAAAACCAGCCCTCAACTTCTACTTCCCCTTCAACTTCCAAGATGTTAGTGGTATCCGATTCAATGGAATACAACATTGTTGATGACATGAAAAAGACCAAAGCCAACATAACCATGTTTGAGCTTAGCAAACTAAAGCATCAGCAAAAGTTACTTCTTAAAGAATTGAATGTTGTTCCTTCTACTCCCCTTCCTAGTTCAAAAGCTGCTAATGATTCAGGCCAATCCCCTCCAGGTATGGTTGAAGCTACAAATTCAGTCCTAATTGGGGACAGGTCAAGCTCTCATACTCCACCGTTTCTCCTAACTTATGAAATCTACAACAGAAACCTACACAATTGTTTAATTGACTCAAGAGCATCTTCTAACATAATGCCAGCTTCAGTTTGTTCCAAATTGAACATAGAACCCCAGAAGTCTGCTATCCATATTGTTCAATTAGACAGGACTAAGGTACAGATTGTTGGAGAAATTAATTCTGTAACCATCGGGTTGTCGGCTGATCCCAGAA
>APFE031283036.1:42352-67565 GCA_000404065.3 Pinus taeda | reverse complement strand
TTTGATAAAGCAATCCATTATCAACGCCCCCTCCTTAATTACTCCAAATTTCTCTAATCCTTTCACCTTGTATACTATCGCATCAAGTTCTTCATATGCAGCAGTACTTACCCAACTAAATGATCACAATTTGGAGGCGCCCATCTCATTTTTTAGCTCAAATCTATAGGGTGCCGAATTAAATTACTCTGATGTAGAGAAACAAGCTTTCGCTGTGTTTAAAGCAGTCAAACATTATAGACCCTTCCTTCTCAAAACCCATACTAAAGTAATAGTTCCTTTCCCAACTGTTAGGCAACTATTAATACAAAAAGAACTGGGTGAAAAAAGGGCAAATTGGGTCACAGCGCTTCAAGAATATGACTTAGAAATTAGGCCAACAAAGATTGTTAGGGGCCAAGGTTTTTGCAGGATATTGGCAAGAGCTTCCAACATCCCCGAATCAAGCGACACTGGTCCAACTGAAGAAATCAATCAGGTAAGTGTCACTGATTCCGAATCTCAATATGCAGATTTGATATTTTATTTAAAGAATGGTCATGCTCCTCCACATTTATCTTACAAAAGCAAAAGGGCCATTAGGTTAAAAGCAAAAACTTTTGCAATTGTTGATAATGTACTCTTTAAGAAGAATTATGATTCTATTTTGTTGAGATGCCTTGAGAAAACTGAAGCCGAAAAGGTGTTGCAGGAATTACATGATGGACCAGCAGGAGGGCATTTTGGAGCTGACACAACAGCTCACAAGATTATTCATGCTGGATACGATTGGCCAACTCTTTTTAGAGACACCCATGAGTATGTAAGGAAATGCCTCAACTGCCAAACTACTAGTGGAAGACAACGAAAATCAGCTTTCCCCCTACAACCAGTTAACATTGAACAACCATTTGATCAATGGGGATTGGATATCATCGGGGAAATTAATCCACCTTCTTCCAAGCAGCATAAGTACATTCTCACTGCTACCAACTATTTCACTAAGTGGGTTGAGGTAGTCCCTTTGAAGACAGCAAATTCTGAAGCAATCATTGAATTCATAGACCAATTCATCATTACCAGGTTTGGTGTTCCAACTGCTCTTGTATTTGATAATGCTTCTTATTTCTTAGGCAATTCTATGATTGATTTTGCTATAAAAAGAGGATTTAAGTTAAAGTACTCTGCTAATTACTATCCTCAGGGTAATGGTTTGGCAGAGTCAACTAACAAGAATCTGATCAAAATTATCAAACAAACAATCGAACAAAATCATAGGAATTGGCATAAATCCTTAGTCTTCGCATTATGGGCTGATAGGATAACACAGAAGGCTTCCATAGGAACCTCTCCGTTCAATCTTGTGTATGGAAAGGAAGAAATATTTCCTACAAATCTTGTTCTACCATCTTTATCCCTAGTACAGTTCATCGAAGAAGCTCCTTCCTCTTCTATTCAGCTCAGATATGATCAAATCCTAAAACTAGAAGAAGAGAGAGAAAAGGCCAAGGATACCCATGCCAAACATCAGCAAATCATAAAAGCAGCTTTTGATTCAGCCTCATCAGGATCAAAAGATTTCCAAGTTGGCGATTTAGTTCTGAAATGGGATAAAGCCCATGAGGACAAAGGTAAACACACCAAGTTCAAAAAGTTATGGCTTGGACCATTTCAGATTTGTGAGAAAATAGGCCATTCAACCTTTCTATTGCAAGACTTAACAGGTGTAAGGGAGTCTCTCCCTGTAAATGGCCTAATCCTTAAAAAATTCTTCAATTAAGAAGGTAACTTCTCTCTTTTTGTTTCTATAGAATTTTTCTTAGTTAGTAGGTTTTAGGAAATAAAATTTTTAAGGCATATTCCATTGACCTTTCACTATATTTGAAAAAGTTGTCTCATAGAAATATCATGAATATTTGCTTTCAGATAATAGAACTTTCAACTGAAAGAGACAATTTTGGGGAAATTAGGTATCATTGTATTCTGAAATCACAAATTAAGCTTGATCAACTCCTCCTTAGAGCATAAAAGTAATGAGAGTCATTTTCTGTTTTCAAAACTGGTCCCAAAAGGTTATCAATATCAGAAATGGAAGTCAATTCAATATCAGCATCTTCAACTCTTAACCTGTCATCCATCAATTCTCAAAGAAGAGATTGCCCATCCCATTCATTTAAGATGATGATTTTTCAAAGTGTAATTCTAAAATATAAAGATATTAAAGATAAGAGGTCTTATCACAAGCCTGCTTACCATGTTCATAGGGAAATAGCTTAGTTGACATTACCAATACTACCTACCAAAACAGGGTAATGGCTTGAAATTTCAAGACAAGGAGTCGCATCACGAGCTAGCTTGTTCAGTTAAACTACTACCAGTGAGTGGCATTGTCAATAGTTGGCCACCAAACCAGGACAATGGCTTTTTATCCTATCAATGACAGAAGAAAGAAAGATGAACAAAATATGAAAGCATGTTTTAAGTTCATTCTGATAATCACACTCTTAATTGGATGGGACAATGGACAATTACATGGTTAAAAGGTATCCCTGTCGAGACTATAAACGTTTGCTGGCAGCAGAGGCTCTACCTATGACAGGCGAGTTTACAATAAAAGCTGATTTGGAAGGATGTTTCTATTTTTATCATTATAAACCAACAAAGGCCTATTTGAAACTTAAAATGTATCAATTTTAAATTAGCAAAAGGAGGAAGTTAGCAAAATTACTTCTATGATATTCAGAATGCATAGATACCTAGTTATATCAGAATTTTCCTTTATAGTTGGAACTCTATTTTCAAAAAGTTTTAAAGTATTTTTGATTTTCCTAGAGATAACTGGTTCTTCCAGTGAATCGCCAATTGTTGCGCTTTGCAAACAACCCCCCATTTCATATTATTTTTATTCATAAAAACATTAAAATATGAAATAGGTCCCTTTAAAAATAAAATTGATATCAAAACTTTTACTTTATAAAAGTCTGATAATCAAAGGAGCGCTTTATGATAAACCCTTTAAAAGTAATATCTATTTAAAAATAGAAATAAAGTGAATATTCGGTTATTGCGATAAAGCGATCGCAAGATCGCATATCGCAATAACATAAAGGATGCAACAAATGGCCAAAATACTTTCCGCCGATGCGATATAGTGTTCGGTGATCGGAAATCGGCAATCCCCTTGTGCACCACTAAAGCGCCCCATATCAAAGCCCCGATGTGATAAAGCTATCGGCAATCGGCTCATCCCCTTGTTTTAAAACCATCGTGCATATGCCTTTCGCCGATGCGATATCGCAATCAGCGATCGGCGGGTCCCCTCGTTTCATTCCTATTGCGCATATGCCTCTTGCCGATGCGATATCGCAATCAGCGATACTCAAAGCATTTTTAAAGCCAGTCATACATCCCCCCCCCGATGCGATGCGATAAGGCACGGTTTTCAACACAAAGCCGTTAAAGTGATTGGAAAGCCCGATTTAATGATATTTAAGGCATAATCACTCCCGCTCGGCCGCCAATACGTCCATTGCATGCTTTAAGAGATCTTTCGACCAAATATTGGTATAATGGGCATTTATAAGGTGGCAGGCTCTATACGGTCACTTCATGGATCCATGTCTTAAGATCTGCCTATAGATTGTCTCCGCGCCGGTTTTACAAAGCAAAGTATATCAACGTTCATCTTTTCATTTGCTATCAACTGTGAGTTTATTGCTATCTCTGTGTTACGCCGAAATCGCCTCTCTGTGTAGAATACAGTTTTACAAAGGAATTCGGGCATGATGGGTAAAAAGTCGAAGAAAGTTGCAAGTGTTTCCAATCCACCAGCTGCAGGACAAGCAGTAGTAAACAGCAAAAAGGGCCTGATATCTGACACAACATGCGCAGGCCTTGCCAGAACAACTTGGCAAGGAACTTATGACTTGATAGAGGCCGAGAAACCAACGCAGACGGTAGAAGAAGCTACCGCAGATTCATTGAAGAAGTCAGAGTGCACTCTCAAGGATTTGGCCGATTCCTTCCTCCATAGGACAGCGGCAAGGGAGCAAATTCTCCCATATACCGATGTCGTGAAATGGGAAATTGAAGAAATCCCCATCACAGACAGAACTTTCATCATGAAGGATGGGAGGATTTTTGGGTCATTTAAGCCAGAAGATCTGAGGCAAATGTATCATTTGCCTAAGCCGGAGAAGATATATAATAGCACCTTTTTGGAGAAATTTGCAAGCGAGAAAGAGATTGAGTCCGAACCTATCAAGGACTGGAGGCAAAATCCAAATAAGCACAAGCATGAATCCTCCGGTAAGTACTCAGTCGACTCTTTATGTTCTCCTTATTGCTATGCCGGTATATATGATGTGTAGATTGTGGGGTTTGCACGACTCTGCCATTTTTACCATTGAAATGGTTCCTCTCATGGAGGCGGCAGTGAACAGCACGATTATGGATTGGGCTACTGTCCTTTCGGATAAGCTAGCATTAGCTGTTAGTGACTTTAGGAACAAAACTAGAGTCACTGAGAGGAAAATTTGCTCGTTCTACTACAGTGCATATATCCTAGATACCTTGTGTTTTAATTCTGAATTCCCTATTCTTGGCTGGAGGTGGACTGCACAGGGCCCCTCGCCTATTCATATTTACCATCGCAAGATGTGGAAGTCATCCTATAAAAGCCACATGTATCAGATTTGTAATGGTTTCATGGTTCGTGTTTATTATTCAATTTTTGATAAGCCTATTCCAAGGATCTCCTACCTAGCCTCTTTTGACTTTCCAGCAGTGGCTAGTTGGTTTGGTGAAGAGTATTTTACTTATGTTAGAGTCTTTGGTATCTAAGCCAATCCTCATGTCCTCCCCTTATATGTCCCTGACAAACTGCTAGCAAGGGAAATTGCATACCAAATTACAGCTGAGAGCACCACACAGACTCTCAAAAAGGAGAAGAAAAGGGGCTGGCCTACTTTCCCTTCAGATGTGGAGTCTTCACCCTGCATGATCTAAAACATGCGGAAAAAGAGGCCAAGAAGATTCAAGCTCTAAATCTTTCCACAATTCCGAATAGAGCATTTGACCCAAATCGAACTGCATATGCCGCTTTGGAACATGCCAAATTAGCAACATTTGATCATAAGGAAGATATGTTTGATGATGTTTTCTCCTCAGCCGAATCGATATTTCAAGCCAAAGAACTCGCCAAGATGCGATACAACGATGAAAGGTTAATTGAGTTTAATAAACTCAGGGAGAAGAGGTTGCAAACTCTGCCTCTAGATTTATTAATGCCAACCCAAGCAGCATCATCAAGCGAGCCTGGCCAACAACAGATAAAGGAACTTCCTGCTACAACAAAGGCCAACAATAATGAGCAGGAGGAACAAAACAAGAAAGACCAAGAGGAGAACCTAAGAAAAGAGCAGGAAGAGCGCTCAAAGAAAGAGCAGGAAGAGCGCTCAAAGAAAGAGCAGGAAGAGTGCTCAAAGAAAGAAGAGGAAGATAGACAGCGCAAAGAGCAGGAGGACAACCAGCAAAGAGAGCAGGCAGAGATGCGGCAGAAGGAACAGGAGCAGCAAGAGAAGGAAAAACAAGAACAATTGCTAAAGGAGTCTCAGTCTAAACAAACCACCACCGATACTAACAAAGGTGCTATCACAGACCCTGAACTGCAAAAGGAATGGCAACAGTTCAGCACCATTATCAGTGGAGTAAAAGACTCACAAAATACTGATACTCCTAAAACCAACAGTGTACAGGATGATACCTCATCTCAGGTTTTGAGCGGAACCAGCGGCCCCCCTAAAACTAAGGATGTGGAAATAATTCTGAAAGGTCCTAGCAACCAAATCACTCTACAAGTAGAATATATTCCTCCATTGGATGTCTTCTACAGCCCAAGGCACAGAGCAGTGGTAAAGCGATCGAGAAAGAGACGAAGGCTTGATCAACCTTCTATCTTCCCAGAACAAACGGTCATGGGAAATGTAGTGTGGAAGGAGAAAATGGATCCCTCCGATGATCTAACTAAATTGTCACAGTACGCTGGAGCTTATTCAGCTGCAACTATCGGCAAGGCATCGGAGGTAAGTCTTCTATTAAAGACTAAAGACCAGGAAATCTCCACGTTGCAAACAGAATTAGCGGATATAAAATAGAGGGTAATACAAGCCGAGGAACAATTAGCATAACAACAACAGAGGACAGCGCACGCAGGCGAACAGTTAGTGGAACAACAACAAATAAATAGCCAATTAGCTCAGCAATGGGAGGAAGAGAAACAGAAGATTAATCAGGCAGCGATCCAGAAACAAAATGAGTTGACGAAGGCTTTGGAGCAATTAAAAACGGTGAATGAGCAATTGTTTAAAACCAAGGATGAGCATATCGCTCAAATTACAGCGTAGCTAGAGAATATCAAAGGAAATTCGCAGATAATGGAATTTAGAAAAGAGGCGATGTTAATCAACAATGCGCTTATAGCGCAAGTTAAACTCTTGGCTCAATACCTCTCTCAAGCGGAACCGCTCTGCGAATTAACTACAACTGTAAATGAGCAGGTAGAAAAGGCAAGGGATGACTTGAATCAAGCCGATGAAGCTATTACAGCATACCTCGAATGGCAAGATTCGAAGTCGGGAAAAGCCTCCAATTTGCTGAGAATACTTGAGGTTCATAAGGATATACTGTTCACGGAGTGGCACACACAGGTGTTAAAGGCAGAAAGAGCAGCTTCAAGGTGTAGATTGACTTCTAACAGTTTGATTGATCTAGTTAACGATACACTCTACATAGCAAACATCGTTTCCCAGTGTACACCCGGAAAGGTTACTACAGCGAATACATTGGAGCAAACGTGTTATCCAGAGTTAGAAAGCAGAGGAAGGTTAATCGTCGAGGTTAACAATTTAAACATAGAAAGATATTGGCATTTCCTAATCAAGCCTCATGAACAAAGAGCCGCCCTCAAATCTTTAACCGATGCCGTTCAATGTATGATCCCCGACATCCAAGACGCCACCTACGCTGCCCAGCTCAGTTCGCGGCTCAACAAACCTCCTGAAATTGAGCCAATGCTTGCCATCAATCAACTAAGGTTCAAAGGAAAGCAACCGACAGAATGAATCATCCTCCAGCTCCTCAGATCGCCAGCAGAAATAGCAACAAGAAGTTATTGATATCAGCTTAGTTAGCATTTCTGTTTTATAGATATTTAGATTAGCATAGTATTTATAGACCCTTTCATGTTTGTTAGAAAGGGTCGTAAATTTTGTAATAGACTTTAACAGGACTGAAGTTTGCACTATTGTGCTTCAGCCTTTATTCTTTTATGAAACTCGACCAGTCGCTTTTACTTTAATGGAGAAATTTCTTGATACAATTGTGCACTATTGTCATTGATTGAGGAATATTTATGCGTTAAGGGAAAAGCCACACATAGCGATTGATATCTGGGATTGGCCTACAGCTCAAATGGTACTTCTATCTTTGTCTGAAGTCATTATGTGTATGTAAATTGTTATGTAATTATCTTGCTATCGTTGATTGTATGCATGCGCTATAACAGTAAGTCTTGTTCATTCCACTATTGGGTGTTTATATGATATGCCTTTACTTTTAATCATGTATATGTTGATGATATAAATGTGCAAAGTGTACTAATATCGCTTTAAATTGCTGCGCTTAACTATTTAAGCACAACAATCCTAAATAATTCAATATCTATGTCTTAAGGATACAGTCGTCTATATGTTTATCTTTGAGATATAGAGCATCAAAAGCTACGCTTTAGAGCTCAATAGATTCCTGGGATAGTTTCATTTATTTATATTTTGTCAATAGTATCAGTCTTTCGCCTATCACTAGTGTTACTTATAAAACATTCACTCATCCCATTTTATCTATTTCTGGGAAACTGGTCCCATTATCCCCAGTCAGAGCCACTATCCTAAACGGAAAAGGAGCTGTACTAAGGTCCGGACCGGGTGGTTTCCCCAATGTTGTTGCAGCGATTTTTGAGGCATCAGCAATACCTTGTAACAAATAGATTACAGCTGAACAAACAACAAAGTTGTTCTTTCGGCATGTATAGGTTCATTTTGGATTACCCACTTCCATTGTATCTGATCGAGATTCCCGATTTGTTGGGAAGTTTTGGTCAAGTCTGTGGGAATTGATGGACACTAGACTGAAGAAGAGCACAACCTTTCATCCACAAATAGATGGCCAAACAGAGGTGGTCAACAGGATAGTGATCCAGTTGCTCAGAGGATATTGCAGCAAGCATCCCAAGCTTCGAGATGAAAATTTGTGTTTTGTGCAACATGCTTACAACTGGGCTAAACATTCTTGTACATAGATATCTCCTTTGCAGACCTGTTTTGGTTTCATACCAAGGTCTCCCTTGGATTTTGTCTTTGGTAGAGATGTAGCAGTTGATGGACATAATGATGTGGACAAGGCAACCAAGTTCATTAAACAAATCTAAGAGATTCATCAAGCAGTACAAGAACAACTGGAAACGAGCCAAGCTAAGTACAAGGCAAGGCATGATAAGCATCAGATTTAGCATAGTTTCCAAGTTGGTGATCAAGTCTGGTTGTATATCAGCAAATACAGAATGCAAGGTGAAGGTAAGGCGATGAAGATGACAAGGTATGGACCTTTTAAGATACTTCAGAAAATCGGTGAGAATGCTTTTTGCCTTGATTTTCCAGCTTACATACATGTCTATTTAGTAGTTAATGTAGAAAGCTTGAGACTGTTTGAACCTTCATTGATTGAAGATCCCAAAGAGAAGAGTCAATTACCTTCTATTGATGATCTGTTGCATGGATATATTAATGAATTACAGGAAGATACAGTTTTGGACAAGAAGGTGAGAACTACACGCAGAGGGGATGTTGAATACCTTAGGATTGGGCTCAAAGGTTCAAAACCAAGTAGTGCAAGATGGATAGAATTTGGGAAAGTGAGGAATCTATATCGTCACTTGATTGATGCTTAAAATCCAAATTTTGGTGGTCCAAGAGCTTTTTCAGTGGGAAGGTGTGATCCAAATGGATCCTAGAACACTCTTTATGTTTTCATGAACTCTTTAAAAATTATGCCAAAGGTTAAAAGTCTTATAAAGATCAAGCTATTGGAGGGAATCCTCAGACAGTTGCAATGGCGATCAGTACGGATCAATAAAGGTTGTCGATCTAGCACACAGAGCAGCGGACCATGGGAATGCGCGCTAACCCCAACTAGAAAATGCACTGATAATTTTAAGAAGTGAAGGTAGTTTTCGATATGCAATTAACGACAAGTCACTAATTTCATATCCCATGGAAAACCTCTCAGTGAAGAGAAGCCCCAAGCACCTGGACCCAAAATAATTATAAAATGTGGAAAATATTGTTTCGGTTCCATCGGAGCGAGATTCCACAAAACCGGTAGAATATCGGAGGGGCTTCGAGCGGTAAGCAGTTTAGATCGAGTTTCACCTGATGCCACACAATGATCGTCATGCATGTCGGGGAAGAAGCTGCTCAATATGAATGATGATCATCAGATCTGGGGTCACCAGATCAATGGCGGAGACACATTCTGATGGATGACTAGATTTGGCAAGGTTATGAAGCGAGGTGACATAGGATTTGAAGTCTGATATGGATGATGCATTGGCAAAAGGTCGTGTTTCGCAGGAATTCTTGGAGTTAACGGAAAAAAATGGTCGTTTCAAATATGTCCAAGAGAACTGACACTCATCCATTATTAACTAGGTGGCCACCTCCCTGTGAGGCATTATACAGTGACTGATTACGCAGGACAGAGGGATTCAAATTGACAGAGGTAGGGGAACTAGAAAGTCGGGAAGTGGAAATGAATAGTCAGGAAGCAGATTGGCTTTAAAGCCACAAACTAATAGAGAGAGAAGCAAGCAGTAAGCAAAGAGTAGTAGGCAGTAAGCCGAAAGCAGAGAGAAGAAGCTGAGCTAACCTATAGAAGAAAAGGCAACGTGGAGCCAGAGTCAAGACATAGACAAAGAGAGTCAGAGAGTATGTGCACTCCAGAGAAGGCTAGAGAGATCCAAGCGCACTCCTCTATAATGCCTATCATGTATGATTCTAAGATTGTGTTCATGCTACTGTGACCAATAGAGGTGAAGAGTTCAGTGAGGGGAATCTATGTACTCCAGAGACTTGGGGAATCCAAGTACAGTCTTACTGATTTGTATCTGCTGAGTGAGACTCAAATTGAGCTCACTATTGTAAAAAATCTACTTTGAAAACATAATAGAGAGGCCACCACTGAAGGCTGGACCAGGAGACATAACCTAGGAATATTGGGTGAACTCTTTATTAAACTTCTTGTGTTTATATGTTTGCCTATTATGCTTTCTTTAACTGCTTCATTGCTTATGTATTTTGCAATCTTATCGATCCATTGCATAAAATAACATAGGCACATCCATGCGCATGAGTTTGTAATACCTTATTAATTGTCTTAGATCAATTCCAGATTAGTCAAACAGTCATGAGGGTAGTCGAAAAGCCACAAGGGTGACTTTCACCTTTGGATATAAATACCCCCTCATTTGTGCATGTAAAGGACTTTTCACCTCATCTCCTCGCACATGTTGGGTTGTGTTATATTCTTTCCATGACTGGCTCCCCTAGTTAAACCGGGGCATCAGAGGGGGAGTGGAGTCCCCCCTTCATTACGTCGATGAGCAGTGGGGGGGCTCATAGGGGGCTAGGAATGGGCTGTATGTTAGGCCTGTCTCCACAATTTTCTTAATCAGTAAAGTGGGCATGGTCTACAGTGTTTGCATAATTTTTTAGGGGAGTCAGTCAAGGGGTAACTACTAGATCAAAGTATCTAGTTGACCAACATGAAGGCTGATTGATTTGCTTTCTGGCAGCGCAACTTGAAATGGCTTGCTTGGTGCTTATCCATTTTTCTCGGTGACAGTTGATTGAGTCGATGGTAGGGTGGAGGTATGGCTATCATAGGGCAATCCGGTCATCAGAACATCAACAAAATGACTAAGTGTGTGAATGAGTGAAATTGTGCATACGTGGTCTTGCAAACACGCACTTAAATGACTTGAAGACAAGACAAATCAAACCATCCAGACAGATATGCTCAACATGAATGACCGACGATGTGAGTGACAAACACAACACTTGCGATTGATCGTTGGTCCACCATGATGATGCTTGCATGATAGTAAATATGACTACGTGTGTGAGTGCGACAAATGTTTACATAGCAAACACAACCTGCCTAAACAAAGAAAAGACCTTCAACATGACCAAAACATGGTCGCAAGCATGACATTGACCTCAACATGTGAAAGTGGTTGGTGGAATGATCAAGCAAGGTGGGTGCGAAGACTCACACGAGCTCAAAGAGTGAAACCAAGTGCATGCATTTATCAAGTAAAAATCTCAAAGGAAGCGGATCTCCCTATGGTTTTGTGCATATTTTTCACACATGGTTTTGGGCACGATGCTTTTCGTTCCATCGTATTGAATGCTTCAGCATGCATATATATGTATTGTAACATTGAAAGGAACATAATGAAAAACTAATCTGGTAGTCCTAGTTTTGTGATATAGGGGAAAATCTCCTTGTATATTTGTTTTATGTGCTATGCTCTCGCTATTATTTATTTTCTATAGTTTAGAATTCGTATGTAGGTAATTTCTATACGGGGTTAAAACCTACATTTGGTATCAGAGTTGTTTTGGCTTCAAGGGGATGCTTTTGCTGTTGAGGGGTTTGACTCAGGCTTGTGGTAGACCCTGTTTAATGGGAGATCTGTGGGATCGATTTTGGTGGTGAAAGAAGATGGTGAGCAGTGGAAAGATAGATATCAGGAAATTTAATGGTTAGAGTTTTAATTTGTGGAAACTCAAGATGGAGGATTTGTTGGTGGATAATGATCAGTTGATCGTGGTAGATATGGGTACTAAACCAATGTGAGTGTCCGATGAAGAATGGAAGAATTTGGATCGGAAGGTAAAGAGCACAATATGATTGTGTGTCTCTGATTCAGTATTACTTAATGTATCAGGGGAAGCTACGATGAACCCTTTGTGGGAAAAGTTAGAGACTTTGTACCAGTCGAAGGCTTTGGTGAATAAATTGTTCCTATGGAAAAAACTGTATAACCTGAGGATGAAAGATGGACACTTACTGGAAGAGCATCTAAAGAAATTTAATACTATGGTATGTCAGTTATTATATGTTCATATTAAAATTTCAGATGAAGATAAGTGCATAAGTTTTTTGTGTTCTCTACCAGATTCATGGGATAGTCTAGTTATTGCAATAGGTAGCAATGCAACTTCCTTGCAGTTTGATGAAATAGTCTCATCCTTACTGACAGAGGAGATGAGATGCAAAGATATGGAGAGCTAGAATGGTGATGTGTTAAAATTGGCAATTAGGGCCAAACTCCACGCGGGTCATGTTATTTATGGCATCTGATATTTTTATTGGATCCCTCTCATTTAGAGGTGTAGGATTGATCTAAAGATCATCCTATTAGGATAAGTATTTATGGAGATATGAATTTATTTTGATTATGGAATTATTATCAAGCTGACCAGCAACTTGAGTAGGCTCCAAAGCCCAATAGACGTGTCTATTCATCATCCACATTTTAGTATAAATTGGTGAGGACTTGAAGTCATTTTGGACATGTATTCTTGAGGTGATCTCCTCTCCATGTCTTGGGTTTTTGGAGAAGGAGAGAGCAAAAGAACACGTTGGCCTAGTAGGAGCCCTAGCTGCAAAATGATGCCCTAATCCAACACAGGTCAAGAAGATGTTTATCCGCTAGCAAATGATGAATCTTTATATGCTGATACATGGGAAACCCTCCACACTATACATGGTTATATATATATTATATATATATATATATAATATATACTGGTCATGAATCTATTCATGGTTAGATATATATACGTTGGTCATGAAGTTGTTCATGGTTATATATAGATACGCTGGTCATGAAGACTCATACGTAGTCAAGGGTGCCATAGTCATCAATCCAAAGTGATGAAGAGGTAAGCCACAGTACAACATAGTCATGGTAATATGTTGTTCATGGTTATACATAGTCAAGGGTTACATACGGCATAAAGATTAATACGCAGGTCATGAAGATCTATGTGCCACCTAGCAGCAGTAAGGGTAGGAACTTATATGTTGTAATAGAACCTCTGTACATATGCACAGCATGAAGACACTATCCACATAAAGGAAGTCAACATGATGCCATCTGAAATCATTAAACATTGTTCATGAATAAAGGCAGTCAACATGATGCCATCCAGAATCATTACATGTTGTTCATGATCAGGATTTGATGCATTTGATGAAGAGTCCTCCAATGTAGCAATAGCTACATATACGCAGGCATTAATATACGTAGCAACTATATGCACAACAAGTGCATGAAGCTGAGCCGCAGTAAAGGGTAACGAAGCTGCAGCCACAGTGATGCCCTAGCTGCAGTAACCACAGACACCTAGCCATAGAGAGCCAAGATATATCCATAGAGGTAGAAGAGTCGTAGTCAAGGTATGTGGACTTGTGATTAAAGGAAATATCTGTAGATGAATAAATCCTAGAATATCTATGAACAACATCTCATCTACCTGCATGTGTTTTCATCAATCAGATGACGCTGAAGGAAATAACTTGATGTCTCTCAATGGGTATCATGATCTCAATAGTCCTTGTACATATATGATGAAAAGAAGCCCATAACCCTCACTATATCAGAATAAGGTTCCACTGTTGCAATCACAGTTTAGACACACATGGAGATCAAACTTTTAGGTAGCTCTCATAGATATGAGAAAGAAGCAACAGTGAGGATATCAGTGATGATGTAATAGCTTCAATGGTGCAACAATGAGGATGACCTCAGCATCAACAGAAAGGAGGATTGATATCTTGGTCTTGGAGAGGCCCAACGTGTATGGTACAGATCATGGACATAAAGGGCAGCATGATGATGAATAAGATCAAGGACATGGACAACATGATGATAAGCATGATTAGTGCAGTATGTAGTGGTGTAGCAAGTGGACCAGATGAAACATGATGATAGGTGAAGGAGTCACCTTGGAGAATCAGTTGAAGCAACTTGTCTTCAACTGATCTCATATAGATATAAAAAGTCAAAGTGTTGACTTCTGTTGTAAATGTACTCTCTCTCTCTCTCTTTCTCTAGTGAACTTTGAATAACATAAAAGAAGAATTGATCAAGGGTTTCCCCACATTGTGGGGTTTGTCCCTGGCTAGCGCCACATCGTCTGTCCTCTTGTCTTGACTTGTCTTATGTGATTTATATTTATGTTCTATCCAATTTACTTTAATGCTGTTGTGATTGCTAATTGTGAAAATTTAAATAAACTTCTCTAGCACATAACATACCTAAAGTTAACATGATGCCTTATCTGTACGAGGAATGTCCCAAAATAGAAAAAAAAAAAAAGTCATCGAGTGGCAGATATAAATCTCCAGGAAAACCTGTAAAGCTGTGTTGGGAATGCGGAAAGGAAGGGCACTACAAAAGGGATTGTAAATCTAAAGCTCCTAACAAAGGAAAGGGATATGATGATTCTCCTTTTGCAGAGGCAAAAACCACCTCAGATGAAGGTGGGGATGTGTAATTGTCTTCTTCAAGTACATATGTAGATCACGAGGCATCGTTGATTGAATCAGGTGCATCTTTTTACTTCACTCCCCATAGAGAGTGGTTCTACGATTATGAGAAATATGATGGTGGTGATGTCTCCTTGGGGGATGGTAGGAGGGATAGAATCATTGGTTGTGGAACAGTTAAGTTGAATTTGCAAGGTGGAAGGATTAGAACACTTTCAAGTGTTTTGCATATTCATGCATTAGCCAGAAATCTGATTTATGTAAGAAAGTTGGATGATGCAAGTGTAAAAATAATGTTCGAAAAAGATACATACGTGATGGTTCAAGGAGCATTGGTATTGATGCGGGGAGTTCGGATTGGAACTCTGAACAAGCTACAAGGTAGCACTGTTGTTGATGGGTGCAATAGTTTTGTGGTTCCCTAAAGTGGAGTAGAAAATCTAGTGGTCTTTGGAGAAAAGACCATGATATGGCATCAAAGGCTTGGACATATTGGAGAGAAGGGCCTTCGAATACTTCATGGTAAAGGTATGGTAGAAGGTGTGACTAATAGCTCTCTTTATTTTTATTTTTGTGAAAATTGTGTATATGGGAAGCAGAATTGGGTGAGTTTCCCCTCTGGTGGTATGAGGGTGAAACATATATTAGAGCTTGTGCATAATGATGTGTTTGGACTTGTGAAGGTTCCCTCACTAGGTAAGTCTATGTACTATGTATCATTTATAGATGACTTCTCAAGGAATACATGGACACATTTCCTTAAGAAGAAATCTAAAGTCTTTGACGAGTTTAAAGAATTTAAGGCTCTGGTGGAAAACCAGATGAAGAAGAAGATAAAGGTGCCAAGGATAGATAATCATGGAGATTTTTACAAGAAAGAATTTGAAGAATTTTGTAAGAAGTGTGGTATAGCATGGAAGAAGACTGCTCCATACACACTAGAGAAAAATGGAGTTGCAAAAAGAATGAACAAGACATTGATGGAAAGGGCAAGAAGCATGCTCAGTGGTGTCGGGTTAGGAAAGGAATTAGGGCAAAGGCGATGGAGACAACATGTTACCAGGTCAACAAATCACCTTCATCAACGTTGGAGGATAAGACTCCACAAGAGGTATGGACTGGTAAGAAACCCTCTCTTTCACATCTAAGGGTATTTGGATGTGATTCATATGTACATGTTCTAAAGGAGAAAAGAAAAAAGCTGGATAGTAAATCTGAAAAGTGCATCTTTATTAGGTATAAGGATAGTTTAAAGGGTTATAAGCTTTGGAAACCATTAATAAGGAAGGTTGTGTACAATAGAGATGTTGTGCTCAGAGAGGTGAAAGATGTTATTAAACATGAAGTCCCATCAAAGGAACCTGAGAAGATAGAGTTTGAGCTAAAGGAGGGAGAATCAGATTCTACAGTAGAAGAGGAATCAGATGATGAACATCCACAAACTCCGGTTGTGAGAAGATCAGTTCGAGAAAGAAGGTAGCCAGAAAGGTATAGTCCATATGCTTTCTATTCAAATTTTTCTTTTTCTAGTACTGATGATGATCCTAGAACTGTGAAGGAAGCAGTAGATTTAGAGGATGGAAAACTACGGAAAGAGGTCATGGTTGATGAAATGACATCTTTGCATAAAAATGTGGCTTGGGATCTGGTGGTGTTGCCGGAAGGGAGGAAATCTATTGGCAGAAAATGGGTTTTCAAGAAGAAGACAGATGCAGAAGGAAAGGTAGCGAAATGCAAAGCTTAGTTGGTAGAAAAAGGTTATTCCCAGTTGTTGGGTGTTATCACTCCTCCGGATCTCCAACGCTAAGGAAGAGTCCAGCTGAGGTAACCACAGACCAATCTTTTGACTTGGTAGCTAGCCCTACCAAGTTGGAGTGGTTTCTCTCCAAAGGATCATTGCCAATAGGTCTAGATAGATTAGGGTTTTAGGCTAGATGTAAAGTGCAGAGGGTTGTTTGATTTGATTTTGGTCGGGTAGTCACAAGGATGAATGAATTAGGTCAGAGAATGAACTAGGTCAGGGAAAATTGAATCTAAATGGTATACATCTGATGGGACAAGTTAGGAAATGTACTTTAAACTCTGTAGTATAGTGATGGTATTGTTTAGACTAGTTAGATGCTAAAAAGGGAATGAGGATCGTGAATTCTTTTTAAACTAGAGAAATGAAACAATCTATGATGATTTTCCCAAAACAAAGCATACAAAGATGAATTCTACTTATCACACCTTGAAAATAAAACATAACTAGATTGAAATGGATAATGACAGGAAAAAAAACTCACACATATGATACTGAAGAAGAAACAAGATCAAAATATCATGCCACAGGAATCCCACCAAAATAGTTGCAACTTCATCCAATATATTCCATGCCAAAGCTTGAAAGCTATTACAACATCAAAGAGAGTCAAACCTATAAAATGATTAAGAAAATACATAATATAGGCCTCAAACCAACTGGTCCTATCCTCAGGGGTCGAATCCATGAGAGGAGGAGCAGTTGCAAGAAGGGCTGAACTGATAGCTAGATTGTAGGGTGGTCAAAGTGACTCATCCCTAACTTAAGCAAATTGATTCATTACATTACATGTAGGCCATTTAACTAATGTATTTACCCTAGATAAAGAAAAAAAACATAAGAATTTCATCATATAAATAAATTACATCAGTAAAACATAAATTTCCCATAGGTGAAAGTCAATTTGGAGAGAAATAGTGAAAATTGGAGAAGACTGTCAAATGTGCCCTCTCAGTGTCAAACGCGCCCTCCAACTTCAGGGCTGCTTTTGGCTTCCTTCCCTATCTCAATATTTGCTGCAAGATAGCCTGTTCAAAATCCCTTTGAGTCTAATTTCCATATCTTCTTTCATTTTTCAATTTGGAGTTCATTTACCTTGTCAAAATCGCAATCTCCCAAGACTAGTAAACGTGCAGTGCCTAGGCCAAAACAGAGGCAAAAAGGTGGTTTTTTGGTGGTTTTTGACCCTTTTGGCTGACACATTTTCCTCCAAATTCTTATAAAATGCACAAGGTGCATGTCCTCATCAATCTAAATCCACAAATGTTTGCCCTTTGTCCATCATATCCCTCAAAAAAGAGCACATCACCCTAGGTCTTGCACGTTTGACATTTTGATTGTGTTGAAAATGCTTTAAAAAACACAGTAAATAAAAATTTATTCAGAAATTGTCAAAATTAGTTAGCTGTTGGCTGATCATATGTTTGAGTCCCCTAGTGATGCCTCAGCAAGAATATCTAGCCTTCTTTTCTCCTCTTGCTTGGTCAAGGCTTCAATTTTTGCATCAGCTCTTTTGAGCTTGGCTCTTGCAATTTTGTTTCTCATGGCATAGAACTTAGCCATCCTTCTCTAAATATCAATGTCCCTTTTGGAATTGTCTAATATGCCCTCAAGATGAGTGTTTTCCCTCTCAATCCAATGTTCCCAGTTCTCATTTACCATTTTGGCAAACTACTCATTTAGTGTGAGCTCATTGGCTAGTTCTACCTCCCTTTTCTTTTCTAGCTCCAAAGCTCTCTTTAGGCCTCTAGTCCGTGGCCTTCCTTTTGGAATCCATTCATCAAGTTGTTCACTATGTCTTCCATATGCTTCATCAAGTAAGGTCTTAGCCTTTTCAGCCTCTCTTTACTTTGACGAGCTGAATCTCCATGAGCTCATTTTTTACCTCAAATTTCCTGTTCTCCTGCTCATAGTATGAGATAATGTATTTGGCCCTTTGCAAGTTGACCTAGAGCTTTCCTATGAGTGCATTCTTCTCCTTGATGAAAATGGATGTGACCTCACGATCATCATGTTCATTTGGATCAACTAACTAAAAATCGTGCTCTATCTCATGGAAGTCTTCCTCCTGCTGCTGGATCTTTGTCTCTATAACCTTTTCCTTACCCTTCTGTACCTGTTTTTCTTATGAAGAAGGCAAGGCCACTCCAAAAATCTATGGGGCAAATACTTTCCTATGCCCTCTCTGTTAGGTATGTGTCAAGGTACCTAAACTAGCCCCTTTAGGCTTGTTGCTCTCATCATGCTCAATGTGTTCTTGCTCACTGCCTTCATCTCTACCAGGTGAATGAATAGGCTCATGGGATGGTGATGATGAAGGTGATGGTGTGGCTGACTTATCAGATGAATATGGATGATGTCTAGGTTGATGTGGAGGAATGGAGGTGGATGGAGAAGATGATGAAGGTACTTATTGGCCATGCTGAATAGGTGGGACTGTGAAAATCTCATTGGATATGAAAGTGTCCTGTGCAATGTTAAGTTGGTGAAGGTGGTGTAGGACTATAATTTTGATGAGGGAGTGGTGAAAGATGCTTTGCATTTGATGATCATAATATTTCCTTTGAGAAATGAATGACATCTTTTCAGTGTCCTAGTAAAGATAGTAGGGTAGATTGAGCATTTTAGCTCTTGTAAAATGCATGAGTATCTAAATATGATAGGAATAGAGCCTTCAAAACCTACCCTCACATGTGAAGTACATCCTGATGATTTTCATCATGGGAATATATATTTCTAAAAGGTAAGAGAAAGGAAAAATCCTCTTTCTTTCATTCATATATCTTGGTTTAAGATATGGCTCATAATAAAAATGATCCAATTCTCCTTGTTTAAACCATTTTCCCCCAACATTTGGGATCCTAGAGGCTTCTGATATGGAAATAGGAGATATAGTGAAGGTGAAAATAGCAAGGGTTACCTAGCTATCATGGAGGTTGGTGATGAATAATCTGGTCAACACAGGATGATGTTGGATCCTTTCCACTTTCTCACAAAACTCAAAACAAACCATATGTTAAAGCTTGTCATAATGATGGGAGATGCCATGAGTTCTTTGGTGTTGGTTGGCTCATGTCTAATGATTCTCCATCCTTTCTTAGATAGCCTGCTCTCCTGTCTTTCTTCCTCAATATGACCTATGTTCTCTTCTTCAACCATGGGTTATTGGTGTCAAACCCTAGGGAAATGATGAAATGGAATGTACATGTTGGGAGTATGGAAGGATGTGAGGAAATTGAGGAGATGGGAATGGGCAGGTGACAGGGGTAGTTATGAAATGTTGGAATGGTAATGGGGTGCTAGGAAATGATTTTTAGGAGTGGAATTAGGTTACTAGGGTTTTAAACTTAATATGACTCCAAAACAATGAAACACCATAAAAATAAATTGTTAAGGAGAGAAACAATGTAATTTAGACCTACTTGCTTGCTGGAGCACCTTGGTGGAAAATTTTGATGTTTGGAGCAATGTAGGGCGCTTTGGGCAACTTCTAGTTGTTCTTGGGCAAGGGTGCAACACAACGGTCAAACACGCCCTCCACTTACAGGCACACAATGCCCTTAGAAAATACACTGGGTTTCCTGGAAAACTCGCAACACCAGTTCTGAATGCGCCCTCTAACTTCTAAACACACCCTCTACTTTCAAAATGAGCCCAAATGTTTTGCCCAATTTCGCCTAAAATTTGAAACTTATCTTTTACTGAGGAGGCTTTGAGAGTGTAGGAGTGCTAATGAAGTTTGCATAGATGTATTTGGGGTATTTTATGTTTGAATTAGTTTTGATTTATGATTTTCAAACCCATTTGCTAATGTTTCATGTCACTTTTAAATTTTCACACTAATGCTCTTTGACTTTTTGACCTTTTTTCCTTTGACAGGTGGATTATGCTTTGGCAATCTTCATTTTGGCCTTTTTATGGATGCTATTGGAGATGGAATTGAGTAGACAACTAAAATGGTGCCTTGTTACATATAATAGACATAAAATTACATAAATGAGAAAAAAATTTATTACATATATTTTGAAGTAAAAATTTACAAAATGGAATAAATTTCTTTCTTGAAATCACAGTTACATACTTGTAAACCCTTATTTAACTAAAAAGGGAATATTATTTGCTTCAGTCTCATACTTTGCTGACCTTATGCAGTGAGATGGTGCTTTATTGGACCTTGGGAAAATGAAACCTAGGTGACCTAATGGAACCTTGAATGATTGAACTTCAGGTAGACTTGACTTATATAAAACATGATGAAATGAGCCTTTATAGTCAATGGATGCTCAGTAAGACACATGAAGGTGGGTCAACAAATAAAAATTGCTGAGAGGGGAGTGTGATTTTTGATTTTGTGCTACCATCAGTGAGTAAACTTTTGCATGATGACCTAGGTGGAATGATAAAAATTTCAAGTGGGACACTAATATGATATAAAGGAGGAATTTTGATCACTGATGGTAGTATGCAAATACTCGCACTAACACTGGGAATTGATTTTGGTGATATTTTTCTCCTATTGCCAAGGTATCTTCTACTAGATTACATTTATCTGTTGTTTTTGCTTTTGATTTTGAGGTAGAACAGATGGATGTGACAACATTTCTTCATGGGGATCTAGAAAAGGAGATCTACATGAAGCAACCTGAAGGCTTTGCGGTGAAGGCTAAGAAAGAACTAGTATGCAAGTTAAAAAAGTCTCTGTATGGGTTAAAACAGTCACCAAGGATGTGGTATCAGAAATTTGATACATTTCTATGGGGACTTGGCTTTACCAGAAGAAAAGAAGATCACTGTGTGTATTTTAAATTAATTGGTGAACACATTATTTATCTAGTCTTGCATGTGGATGATATATTTCTGATTTGAAATGACAAAGAAATTATATAGGATTTGAGAATGAGGATAAAAGATGAGCTGCTATGGTGAATAAATACTAATGAGGAAAAATTCCTCCGCATTAGCATACTGTCGGCTGAGAAAATTAATTATTAATTTTATTTCATTAGTTTTATTAATTTTAATTTTATTAATTTATTTTATATTATTAATTTTATTTAATTTTACTTATATTAATTTAATTTGCTATAAAATTCCATAATCCCTAATAATTAATTAGTTTTAATTTTTTTAATTTTTTAATTTTTAATTGTGATTAATTATAATTAATTAATAGGATAATAAAAATATTAATTAATATATAGAAATTCATATTAATTAATTATGATTAATTATAATTAATTAATATGATAGTTAATATATTAATTAATATATTTTAAGTTTTAATTATTATATATTAGTTAATATTATTAAAATAGGGCTATTAGAATATTTTACCTGCTTACCTGCTGTACCTGGGATGAGTTTGCGATCTTGATTCCTTGATCAAGGGAAGCCAGCTCCCGCTAATCTCCATACCATTGTCTCTGTTCAGATTATGAGGATGCTTGATAATTTCAAGCGCTTCTCTGATTTTTCGTCTCTGCTGCTGCTCCTCCCTTGCGATAATTGATGCGGTTTCCAGGCATATATGGTGCTTAGTCTTTGCGGAGTGCTCTGCCAAGGCTGAAGTAAGAGTTCTTTCATTCTTAATATCAGCGCCATGTTCCTTGAGCCTTGTCTTGAGGGAGCGACCTGTTTCACCAATGTAGCTTTTTCCACATGAACAATCTATTTTATAGACTCCTTTGAGCTGATGCTTGTCAATATCATCTTTTACAGACTTCAAACCTTGTCTAATCGTTCCAGAGGCTGAGAAATGCGTGATGATGTTTTTCTTCTTTAGGATTTTAGCGATTTTGTCTGTAACTCCATGGATATAAGGTAGGAAAACTTTACCACCTTGAGGCTGGTCTTGAGCCTTAGGCTCATGAGATGACAACTTCCTTTCAGCTTTCTCTATGGCTCTTTTAATCTCTTGTTCTTTGTAGCCTATGCTCTTAAATGTTGAAAACAAATGCTTCTTTTCTTTGTTCAGATGCTCTGAGTCATAGATTCGAAGGGCTCTGATGGCAAGGGTGTTTAGAACCCCAAGTTTCTGGGCTGGGTGATGGTGGGATTCGGCATGGAGGTAACTTTCTGTGTGGGTTGACTTTCTGAAAACTTTATGCCCTAAAGAACCATCCTCTTTTCTGATGATTAGAACGTCTACGAATGGGATGCTCATGTTTTCCTCCAGTTCCATCGTAAATTTTCTTTCTGGAGAGATAGAATTTAGGTGAATGAAAAACTTTTCAAGCTCTGGTTTGCCATGAGTCCATTTTATATTTGTATTGTCGACAAAGCGCTTCCACCAGGCTGGTTTTAAAGGATATGATTCAAGGGCCTTCTTTTCAAAGTATTCCATGTATAGGTTGGCCACGATCGGCGAGAGGGGAGAACCCATTGCCACACCAGATGTCTGCTCATAAAATATTCCTTGGAAAGTGAACACAGTTGACCTTCAGCAGATCTCAGCCAATTTTGCAGTCCCTGGATCAGTAACGTCTTTTATAACCTGAATGGCCTCATCAAGAGGAATCTTGGTGAATAAGGAAACCACGTCAAAGCTAACAAGGATGTCATCATGCTCAATCTTTTAATTTTTAATGAGATTTACAAAGTCCCGGGAGTCTTTGATGAAGGAATCAGTGTTACCGACAAGGGGTTTGAGAATTTTAGCAACATATTTCGCATGTTCATAGGTTGGGGAGCCAATAGTATTTACTATTGGTCTAAGGGGGACCCCTTCTTTATGGATTTTGGGTAATCCATAGATTCTAGGGATAGATTCACAGGAAGGGATTAATTTCTTTTTTATTTTGTCGTCAAGGTTGGAATCTGAGATGATCTTTTTAACATCCTTCATGATTTTGGGGATGGGATTACTGTTCAGCTTCTTATAACTGCCACATTTTAGTTGCTCATTCATTTTTCTTACATAGTCTTCTTTATCCAAAATGAATGCTGCTCCTCCTTTGTCTGCCTTAAGAACCACAATCTTGTCATTGCTCCGCAAGGATTTGAAGGCCTTTTGTTCTTCTTTACTCAGGTTGCTTTTGGGGGTTTTGGCTTTCCTCATGATGAGAGAAAATTCTTGTCTCAAGGCTTCTTTTTCATCTAAAGGAAGGTTATTAATCCCATCCTCTATGCTACATATCATCTTTTCTATAGGAAGGTTTTTAGGAGTCACTGCAAACCCCATACCTTTGCTGAGAACATTAATGACTTCAGGATCTAATTCCTGGGAAGACAGATTGACCACTTTTCTTTTTAATCTTGACTCACAGTTTTTAGCTGAGGAATGATTACAGCTGCCCTTTCCATTGTTTAAGACATGAATATGTGTACCACCATTAAAGCCATTGATTAAATCATGAGCACAATCCTTTGCCCTATCTGGTGTGATGCTGACTAAATGGTCATCTGCACTGTGCCTGCTGTCAGTGCTGTCAGTGCTAGTTATGTCGTTTTTTAGGTTGTGCACCTTACCGGCATTGTTCATATATCCATCGTGCTGCAAAACCAACTCATTAGCACTGCTGTCGGAATTAATGGCGCTATCCGAAACATGGATATTATTTTGTGGATTAACAAATCTCTCTGATGAATCGTGGTTTATTGCCTTGTTACCAAAGTTTTAAATGTTCAACGAATTACATGTGTTGTCTATACATCCAGCGTGCTACAAATTAACGTTATCGGAGTGCTGCAAAACTATTATATTAGCGCTATCGGAATTAACGTTATTGGAAACCTGGTTTATAAATTCAGTTTGCTTCCCAACCATATTGCTAACCGGATTAACAACGTTAATGGATTCAGTTTTATTATTAACACTATTGTTAAGGCTATTGGATTTATCTGAAACGATGTGAGGGTTCAACGAATTATGGTTGCTGCCGGTGCTAATTACGGGAATGCCAACACTCGAACCATCTGCGCAAGTGCTGCCTGTGAAAACAATATCGTATTGTGCCTTGTCAAGAATGACGATTCTGCCTCCGTTATCTCTGCTGTTAGAACTACTGCAACCGGTGATGCTAGAACAACTGCAACCGCTGATCATTAACCTGCTTTCGTTGTGTGAATCATCCTGTCTATCCGATTTCTGAAGGCTTAATGGGGGAATATCATTTCTGCTAACCGATGTTGAGTCAGGATCAATGGCGGGGTGAGAACTATTTAATAGTTTGGAGAATTCTTTTGCTGTCTTGCTTGAGCAATCAGTCCTTCATTATCAGCTTTCATAGCAATCCTGGCATCGATAATAGACCAGAGATTTTTGTTTATGAAGTTAGCTAGCTTGAGATGCGATGAGAGAGCTAGGCTTCCAAGGTAATCCAGAGAGGCCCTCACCCTTTTAATTTCTGACCTAATTAGAGAGAAGCTTAATTGAATAAACGCTTTCTTATTATATTTGTTCTGTAATCTGTGCTTGATTTGAGCAAATGGAGGAATTACATTATTATCCCGACAGTATTTAAGAAAATGAAGATCGGCAGCTCTTCTTGCTATCCTCACTCTAAATCTTTCGAGTAAAAGGATTTCACTCCAAGCATCCCCTCCGTGTAGAGACAAAATTTTGGATTTAAGAGATCTGTGGTTTTCATCTTTTGAATGAGTGACCGGAGAATCCACAGTATGAGTGTTGTTTTTATGCCAACGTTTCAAATCCCTAATGGGATCCATCATCAGGACTTGAGAATGAGGATAAAAGATGAGCTGCTATGGTGAATAAATACTAATGAGGAAAAATTCCTCCGCATTAGCATACTGTCAGCT
>APFE031283036.1:3804-16534 GCA_000404065.3 Pinus taeda | reverse complement strand
TACCACGTTTGATCAATTTTCATACTGGATACACTGAAGCACAACACATAATATGAAAGGCCACGTTTCATCCAATTTTCATACTGGACCCAACAACAACATTGAAGCACATAATCAAACAATCTTCTGGATCACCCAATCACCAGATCCATACACATACAATGATATTATGAGATTTATCAACCAGATCTAGTACATAAAGATAAGTCATTAATTATGCTGCTATCTGAACTCAATACCAGTAACCAAACATCAGTTATGCACCCAAAACCCTGCAGAATAGTTAAAACAAATTTCAAGCAGGGACCACAACTTCACTGGTATAGATCTGTGGATATCCTCACTTCCACTTGCTCTGAACCTGCGGATCTCCGCACCTGTACCTTCTGTGGTGCCGCGCACCTCCGCAGCTGTGCCTCCTGTGGTGCCGCGCACCTCCGCAGCTGCGCCTCCTGTGGCGCCGCAGACCTCCGCAGCTGCGCCTCCTGTGGCACCACGAACCTCCGCAGCTGCACCTCCTGTGGCGCCGCGGACTTCCGCAGCTGCGCCTCCTGTGGCGCTGCGGACTTCCGCAGTTGCGCCTCCTGTGGCGTCGTGCACCTCCGCAGCTGCAGCGCTTCTGCTCCCGCGTATCTGCGCACCTGCAACGCTTCTGTGCCTACGTATCTCCGCACTTTTCTTTCACTGGACCTGCGTACCTCCGGGTATAGATAATTTCAAGACTTCAAGAATAACCCAAACTATCAGATCTATAGATCTGATCATGCGCCGAAGTGATCTCAACCTATCAGTAGATTCACATCATTTAGATCTAGACATTACTCCCAAGAGATTCATAGTATTTCAGATCTAGCTCACATGAGATGTTCAACCCAAAAGCATACTCAAGCCAAATGATCTCCTTTGCTTTATATAGGCAAGATCTTCCTCAAATCATGGATCAATACCACGGGCCAAAACCATAATAACACAATTTCGTCAGCTAAATACCAAGAGTTAAACATAAGAAACCCCACATGTGCTTTTCTTTGCCTTGAAGTAAGTGAACTGGGGGTACGCACCTTCTGAACGAGATAACTGCGGGTATGTACGCACTTTATGTAACACCGACCTGCGTGTACGCACCTTCTATAAGGTGTAACTGCGTACCCCTTATTTTCTTCAATATTTTATAGCTGATCATCAATCTCTGCTGCTGACTTGAAGTACTGTGATCTATCACCTGAATGGGTTTCCATCAAGGACAACACTTTAGCCATAATGCCAACAATCTCCCCCTTTGGACTTGATGACAAAGCTTACTTGTGAACTGTCCTCTGATCCCTTTTTGCTGTCCGGTAACCCATGCACTCTGTCACATCTGATATTTCTTCTGTAGATTCATCTGAATGTATACAAGTGAGATGATCTTCTATGAGAAGGTTTCCATCAAGTACAACACATGCATCATAATACCAACAAAGGTGGACACTTTGAAGAATACTGCAGATGCATTGAAAAAATCTATGAACTCTAAGAAGTTAGTTGGTGTAGAAAAACAATGGGGGTTGCAGGGCTGGATAAATGACTAAGCTCTCCTGTGTCTGCCTATGGAAAGAAAACAACAAGTGCGATAATGTTGGGTTGTGTTTTATTCTTTCCACGACTAACTCCCCAAGATAAAATGGGGGGTTAGAGGGGGGGCAAAGCCCCTCCTTCATTGCGCCGATGTGTAGTGGGGGTGGCAAGACCCCCTGTATGGGGGGGGTGGTTAGTGATCCTATACGGGGTTCGGGGCAGTGCCCCGGGGAAATTTCTTTTGGACCCTATATTAAGTGGGCCGACCTACCTATGGTTTTGTGCATGGTTTTCACACATGGTTTTGCGCATGATGGTTTTGGTCCATGGTATTGGATGCTTCGACATGCATATATATGTATTGTAACATTGAAAAGAACATAATGAAAAATCAATCTGGTGGTCCTAGTTTTGGGATCCAGTGGAAAATATCCATGTATACTTGTTTTATAAGTTATTCTCTCGCTATTGTTTATTTTTTTGTTTTAGAATTCGTATGCTGGTAATTTTTGTATGGGGTTAAAACCTACACCACATAGCCGTGAGAGTCTGTAATTGTTTCTTTGAGTAAGTAGTGGCTCCAACACCCCACCCATGGGGTTAATGATGTATGGTGTAACGATGTGTCTTAGAACTTTCACTTAATTCAGAATCCTCTTAATAGGCCAACACATTTTCGCACATGTATTATAACTGTTGTAAGACTGATCTTGAACACTTGTAATGCATGTTGCTTTAACTTGTGTTTAACACTTGGACTCATTCAATTTTTGTAATACATAATATATTAATCAAAATGTGTTGTATGTGTTGTTAATGTTGTCCTTCTTGTGTTGGTTACCTCCCCGGACATAACACAGAACTTTCACATAAACTTGCTATAACAACTGTTGCACTCATGCGGACTCATCCACTGAGTGTTGTACGTGTTATCTTTCCTTGTGTGTTGTGACTTCTGCATCCATGTGGAATATTCTTCCAAAAGTTGTGCACGTCCTGTTGTGTTGTGTGTTGCTAACAGAGTTGGTTCTTCCTCCCAATAGACTTGTGACTCACTCCCACCCGCTTCCTCTATAGTGAAAGAACCATTGACCACTAGAAATCACCAGACACGCAAACCTCACTACTCGAAGACAAAGCAGACCACTCTCTTGTGCTGAAAAGTAAGAGTTGAGGCAAATCTTTAAGATAATGGCAACCAGGCCATCATACCGGATGGGAATCCCACACCAAACGGTGTGAGGTCTAGTTGGCACTTCATACCGATGTGATACCCTGAAAGTTGGCGGGTCCAGCACCGTCAACAAGATGATAAATCATTAAAAATATAGAATTGAAGTCATATTATTCTCCCATTGTGACACATCTTAAACAAAATCTGGAGTTTAATTTTTTTCGAAATCATTCTAGTTGTTTGAGGAGTCTTTAGAATTGACGCTTACCTTATCAGTGGGAGTCACTATGTTAATTGAGTAATTCTTTGCGTATTTTGTGGATTTTTTTGGATTTCGGCACAGAGGAAATTCCAATCGTTTTTTGCTTCCTCAAACAACCAAATTGCTTTAAATTCTCTATGCAGAAAAGGGTTTTCCTTTCCTTATTTCTCCACGCTGCTAGGGTTTTTCTTGTCCTTATTTCACCACGTTGCTCTTCAAATTTTTCAAACTGCTCTTTCACACAGTCTCTCCATGACATAAGGTTTACTCTTTGCCATTTTTTTCCTTTTGTTAGAGCTTCATTACACTATGGGTGAATGTGTTGTATTTCTCTCTCACTCTGAGCTTAGTTTAGCTATGATGATGAAGGAGAATACACAGAGTATCCCTTTGAATTTTTTTTGACTGTTTCAATTTTTAATTGTCCTGTCCATTTTCAATTTGGGTTGCCACATGTATTAACACATCATGATTCATCATGGTTCATTTACTTATGACCATGATACCTTTTTTACACCCTTCGACACTTGCCTTTATATCACTAAAGTCGCATCATAGTTTGTATTTTTAGAGTTTTGAATACTCATAACCATTAGGACCCTAGCTTATGATTTCGTTTTATATGCAACCTTAGCTTATGATTTTGTAATGCATAAAAAACTTAGCTTATCATTGTTTGATTATCCATCATATACATGTTCCATATTCATGTTTTTATCATTGTAACTTTTGTCCTTTTTCATGATATACTTATGTATTTGATTTTGAAATGACCATAGTTTTAGGTCATTTCAAATCAACTTTTCTTGATATTTTTACAATGATAATAACTTCTGGTTATTATTTTGTAGATGCATAAATTAATCCTTCGGGTTGTATAGAAAATTTCTCCACGATGCAAAAAAAAAATATCAAAAAGGAGATCTGGCCAACAATATTGGTCAAAAATTGCAAATGATGTGGTTAAGTAATGAGATGTGAATATATGGTTTGGTTGAGTAGTGAGATGTGAATGTATGGTTAATTGATGAAATGAATGGATATGTGAGTGATGTAGGATAAGGTACAATTTACATAGCTAGAAGTGTTGCATATTCAAATTCTAAACTAAGTTATCAATCTTTAAAAAAAATTCAAAATCAAAGGCTTTAAGAATGCTTTTATGCTTACAGTACTTTTCCCTTTTACTTGATAGCTCCTTGTCAATGCTTTGATTCTTTTGCCAACACTTGATCATTTCAAAATGAATTCTTGTCAATACTAGAATGTAAATAGATGCTTGTAGGTGGTTCTCAGGTCCCTTTGATGTTGATTTGAAACATGTCCCTTCTGTATATGATTTTGGTCTTGTTTGAAACAAGTTCCTTACGGATAAATTATACGGTTATAATGTCTCAGGTTTCTTCTATAGTACAACTGTTGGATATTAAGCCATTGCATGGTTTGTTGATTTATTATGAATCTTCCTCCTTCCTGACCTTAAGACTTGTCCTCCAGCCTTTACATTTATGGAGGATGATCCTGCAAAAAAAATGAAAAACATAAAAGAGAGAATTCATATTGGCCAAACAAGTTGGTTTTCCAATATGAATACGAGTTTGTATTGTGCAAGTATCCTGGATTTTCAAAACCAAACTCCTTTATTATTTTTTCAGTTTTTTTTTTAATTCTTCTGGAAATCAGGAAGGCATATTACTATGTTGTTCCAATACTTCCATATTGTCTTCTGCTGAGATTTTGTTTAGAAAGTCTTATTTACTAATAGGTTTGTTATAAATTTGTAGTCTATGACCATTAATTAGAAATGAAATTGATGTTTCATCAATTGATTTTATCTTGACTGCTCCATTGTCAAATATTTCTTCCATTTCATATGGCCCAAGCCAATGAGTAGTGAACATAGCTTTGAAATATTTATACTTGGAGTCAAAAAGAAGTGCCCAGTCTCCCTCATGAAAAATTTTGTTTTTGATAAATCTGTCATGCCATTTTATTATCTATTGCTGTACTAGTGAGGTATGTTCAACTTCCTATTATCTGATCTCATCTAGTTCATTCATTTGCATAAGTATATGCTGTTGAGATTCTGACAGATCTAATCCTAATTCTGCTGCATGTTTGAATGTATGAATTTGAAATTTGATTGGTAATAGAACTTCTGTACCATATACTAGTTGATATGGACTGAATCCAATAGTGTTTTTCCATGTAATTTTGTATGCCCATAATGCATCTTTAAATTTGTCTGAGACATATTTTATGTCCATTTGTACTGTCTTTGTCATGATGTTTTCCAGAAACTTATTAGTAGATTCCACTTGTCAGTTTGCTTGCGAAAGATATGGAGTAGACTTTCTATGCTTGATTTTGTATTTTTTTGTATGATATCGGACAAGTTTAGAAGTGAATTGTGTTTCCTGATCTATAACAATCTGTCTTGGAACTCCAAATCTTACAAATATTTCTTCAGAAAGGAAAGAAACCACTATTTCTTCTGTTGCTCTTGAGTCTGATTCTGCTTCAACCCATTTTAGAACATAGTCTGTACATACTAAGATGTACTTCTTTCCATTTGAAGGCAAGTTAATTGGTCCCACAAATTCTAGAGCCCATTGTTAAAATGGTTCTATAAGTACTTGTGGTTTGAATAGCATCTCATCTAATACTACAGATCTTCCAGTTCTTTGACAACTATCACATATTTAGCAATAGGTCTTCGAGTCTTTGAAAATTGCAGGCCAGTAGTAGCCAAGTTTGAGCACCTTGAATGATGTCCTTTTATTTGAAGAATGACCACCACATGATTCATCATGAAATGATTTTAGAATATCAAGAATTTCATCTCCTCTTACATAATTTCTTATCAAAAGATTAGGACTAGTATAAAAGAGTTCACCATTGACCCAAGTATATCTAGCACTATATTTAATTATTTTCCTTTTCTGCTTGCTAGTGAAATGGGATGGTAATATTCCAGATGACAAATAATTTTCTATATCTGCAAACCATGGGTTTTTAGCCATTGCAGCAAATAGATGCTCATCAAGAATGTTGTCTGAAATAGGGATAAGATCATAAGGAGAATTAAGTCTTGACAAAAAATCTGCCACTTCACTATTTGTTCTTGGTCGATCTAAAACATTGATATTGAATTTTGCATTAGTAACAACTATCTAGTAATTCCACCATTAGTTATTTTTTTTTCATTAAATATTTAATGGCTTAATGATATGTATGAATTAATAATTGATATCCTGTTATGTAATGCCAAAATTTATTGATTGCATGCACAACAACTAGCATTTCTTTTTCAGTTACTATGTAGTTTAATTCTTCTAGAGTTAAATTTTTACTTATGAAATAGATGGTATAGTTAAACTAATTTCCATTTTTCCCTAGACATGCTCCTATAGTTGTGTCTGATGCATGAGTGGATATGTGGAATGGAAATGACCAATTGAGTCCTCTGAGAATGGGTGCTATAGACAATTTTTCTTTCAGTTTTTCAAATGCATTTTGACAAGTTGTAGTCCATTGAAACTCAATGACTTTTGCAAGTAATTTGAATAAGGGTAAAGCTATCTTGCCAAATTTTTCAATGAATATTTTTGTAGTAGCCTACATATCCCAAGAAACTTCTTACTTCTTTTTGTGTTTTTGGTGGCATTAGGTTTATAATGACTTATATCTTTGTTGGGTCTACCTTAATTCCAGAAGAAGAAATGTGGTGTCCCAATACTATCCCTACTATTAACATCATAAAAAAAATTTCATTGCTAAGGGATAAGTTTGTCTCTATGCATCTTTTTAAAGCTTTTTCAAGATTATTTAAAAAATCATCAAATGCACTTCCATAAACAATAAAATCATCCATGTAGTCTTAAACACATTCATGTATAATATTTGCAAAGATAGATAAGACTTTTCTTGGAAATGCAACAGGTGCATTACATAGTCTAAAAGGTAAAACATTATAAGAATATGTTCCCCATGGACAAGAAAATGTCATTTTATCCTGATCTTCTAATGCTATCTTGATTTGATTTTATGCACTAAATCCATCAAGAAAGGAAAATAACTCTTTCCATGCTAATCCGTTTAGTACTTGATCAATGAATGGTAGTGGGAAATGATCTTTCATTGTTGATTTGTTCAGTTCCCTATAGTCTACACATATTCTCCATTTATGATTTTTCTTTGGTACCGCAACTAAGGGAGGAACCCATTGATTATCAGAGATAGGGTAGATAGACCCTACCTAAAATAGTTTCTTCACCTCATCTTTCACTATTTCCTTCATCATTGGATACATTCTTCTTTGTGGTTGTCTTACTGGATTGTTTCATTTGTGTAAATGTGATGGATACATGTTTTTGGATGGATTCCCTGCATGTCTATATAGTCATAGGAAAAATATTTTGAATATTTTTGTAATAATCCAATTACCTGTTGTTCTTGTGATGATTATAGATTATTACCAATATTTAAATTCTTTCCAAGATTGTTTTCAATGATTTTACTCTGAGAATTGGTAATTGAGTTGACAGGAAAAATGCTTTCAAATGAATTTTGTAATGATTGAATAATAAATTTTTCTTGAAAAAATTGATTTAGAAGATGATTTGTAACTTCATATTTTGTTATTCTTAGCTTCTCAGAAATATCAGGTTCTGAGATAAAACAGTCTTTTAAATCTTCATTTTCTTCTTCTTCTCTAAAATTAAGGGCTTGATTAATACTTAAAACATGTAGAGTTTATTCCTATTGATCGTCGGGCCATGATAGTAAATAAGGTGATTAAGCAGGAGGATAGAGTGTGATATTTTCCCTTTCAGCTCCATGTGTTGTGATCATGCTTCTTGATCTGCATCCGATGAAGGCATTTGCTATGGATAACCATGGTATGCCAAGAATTAAAGGATGGACTCCTAAATTAGTTTTTGGTTGTAGGACTAGAATGTATGCTGGATATTCCCATGAATCCAAAGAAACAATGATCTCTTCAAGGGTTCCTTCTGGTACTACTTTAGATATATCTCCTAGTTCTAAAATTGTAGTAATAGGTTAGATATTTGGCAGTTTTAAATACTTCATAGTTTCTATTGTCATGAAATTTATAGTATCTCCTAGATCAATTAAAGTTTTAGAACCTGAAAAATTATTGATTGAAATGGTAACCATAGGTATCCCTGGATCAATATATTTTTCAATTGTTGTTTCTGCAGACATGACACTAACTAATTTTCCAATGACCTAGATTGTAGGTGGATCTCTTTTCTTTCTGCCATTTTTCTTAATACATAATTCCTTTATTGTTTTTATATATATTGGAATATCTTTGATATCTCGTAACAAAGGAATTTTTACATAATAATTCTTTAATTCATATATGATATCAAATTCAGGAAGAGAAATTGAATTTTTCTGATCAACTAACCTTTCTGGGAAAGGTGGTGTCCGAGTCATAATAGTTTTTATTTTTTGAATTTGATTCCTTGGATTAGATTTTTCAGATTGTTCTCCTTCTTTAATTTGTTCTTCTACAATTGGTGGAGAATATTTTTGGAGAACATTTCCTGACCTCAAGTGGATATATTGAATTGGAAGAATAGAATATGTAGGAAATAATGTTGTTTCTTCCACATTATATGTTGGCCTCTCCACTCTATTACTCGGATTTGCGACTAGATTAGATGGTAATTGAGTTGGTCTAGGCGGTGGCTTAGAAGGTAGTTGAAGCTGCTGAGGTTGAGTTAGTGTAGGAATTAATTGATGTCTTAATGGATTTGATTGAGTGGATTGCTGGATTGGTTGATATGGGAATGATTGTTAGGGATATGGCTGTTGATATGACTGTTGGGGAGAATATTGATATTCTTGAAGGTAAAATTGTTGGGGAGGTTGGGCTCCATAAGCATATCCTTGCCAACTTTGTGAGGTTTGTTTTGGTTATGTTGAGGAGGCCAGACCTACCATGGCATAGGAGTATTCCATGAATTTGATACTGAACATTCTGGGGAAATTGTTGAGATGTACATGCAAAATGTGGTTGCCAAGCTCTTCCTGGTGCCATATAAAAAAATCATTCACTTTCTTCTAATTGACATGCTTTCAATTCTTTTAATGTTGTACAATCGTTTGTAACATGATTTTATGTACAAATTCCACAACCATGTATATTATCTAAAGGACATTCTCATAAAAGATGCTTCTTCCTACACTTAGGACAAAAGATTTACATTGTTTGTTCTTCTTGGTGTTTCTTGTTTACTTTTATTGACATTGTTTGTTCTTCTTGGTGTTTCTTATTTACTTTTAATACATAAAATTGTGCTCCTAAGGTTCTCAAATGATCTGTTTTAAATTTTTCTAACAAACTCCCAATTTCTTCTCTTGTTACTCCTCCTGTTGCTGATTTAGAGGCTTTAGAAGTTATATCCCTTTTTCCTCTTTTGGATCTACCTCCACAGTACTTTTGACATAATTCAACAATTTCATCAAATGGTAAGTATGAAATATCTCCTTTAACCATAACATTGAGAATATTAAGATACTCATCCCATATTCCTTTAAGAAAAATTGTTCTAATGGTATTAGGATTTAGAGATTGTTGTTTGGATTTTTGCAGGTTGTAAAGAAATCATTCCAAATATTCTTCCAAACTCTTATATTCTTGTTGAGACATTCTAAAAATATCTTCTTTTGAATATTTAGGCCTACAATAGGCTTGATATTTCTTAAAAAAAAAATCCTAATTTCTTCCCAGGATGTAATAGAGTGTTCTCTTAATCCCATAAACCATTTTAATGCAGTTGCTTTAAGAGTAGTGGGAAAAAGACGAAGCTTATGTGTATCATCAGTATAACCATAAGTTCTACATAAGATATCAAATTCAAACATGAATGAATCAAGACCTTCATAAGACATTCCATATAAATTTGGTAAAAATGAAGTTGGAATATTCTTCATTTTTACCTCTTCTCCTCGAATTTCTCTCTGGTATATGCAATTGGAAATCCAAAAGTAGCTTGTTCATCATTTTCTATTTCTACATCTTGTCTTCTCTTATGAGCATATTTTCTTTTGACAAATTATTCTCTTTTCCTTTCTTCTTCTCTTCTTTCCTCTTCTTCTCTTCTTCTTTGCCATTCTTTTTGTTGTCTTTCATATTATAACTTTTTTTCTGGAGTGAGGATATTTGATCCTTGCCCTTCTTATGCCATATCTTTTCAGCAGTTTCAAATGTTTCAGTAACAACTTGAGATTCAACTTGTTTTATTTGTTCAAACATAGGCTGATCTATTTGTTCAAGAATAGGTTGATCTATTTGTTCAAGAATAGGATGACCAATTGGTTTTCTTATCTCCCTTTGTTTTCCTATTGAATATGTTCCTATATGTTTCCCTTTTCTCTTCACTTCATAAGATAACAAAGTTTGTCTTTCAACAAGAGTTAACCTTTGTTGTGAACATTGTTTTTCCTCTAATTCTTCCAAAGTTGGTTTTCCAGCAATTGGTGTAGTTAATTCAAATGGAAGCAATCCTGCTTCTACCAGTGGCTTAGTAATTGGGGGGTCTTGTTTTGTGTATCTACCCTTTTCATCTCCTTGTCTAGGCATAAATTCCCATAATGAAAAATCCTATTTAATTTTTATGTTTTTGTTTTTTTCTTTATGTGTTTTTTTATGTTTTTGTTTAAATCTTCCTATTTTGATTAACTTTGAATATGCTTTCCCGAAAACGGTTCCAAAAATGTAAGGTCAATTTACTAAGTAAACTAACACATGTATTTTACTTGTCAATCCGGGTTTGTAGACTTGGAAACATGCCAAAAATATATGGATTTCATGTGAAATCAATTTAGGAAGGAAAGATTATAAAGTTAATGGAAGTGCATATTACAAATATATTCTAATTTTTAAAAGACTAAAAAGTTTATGTTTCAAGATGCAACAAGCAAGAGAAGAGGCTCCTAACTTAGGACTCCTTCGTTGTCCTTCCTCACAATACTGTCCCCAAGAAGAGAAATGAAAGAGAAGTGGGCTATAATGTGTGGATAGCAATAGAAGATGTTCTTAACTTAGGAAGTCCTGGTTGTCCTTCCTCACAGTACTACTCCAACAACATTATCATTGCATCAAATAAAACTGGAATTCAAGAAATAGTACAAGAAGTGCAAAAGGATGATTTTAGCTATGATTCATAACTTGATATAAAAAGAATTTAAATTAAATTCTTGTTTGTCCTTTAATATGAAAATTTGATTTTAAACTAATTATCATCCCCAAAATCACAGAAAAAGCATCGCACATCTAAATAACTGAAGCATAAATCTGAAACAAGAAATACTGAAATTAAAATTACACTAATGTAATCAAAGTGTACTTAGCTTGTTATGGAGGCCCTCCAACCTTGCCTTGTACACCTAAGGAACTATCAGCTACAACTAACTTATGAAAATATCCATAGCATGAACAACAACTTAGAATAGTAGAAAATATTCTTCAAATTATCAAAAGGTCTTCAATAGTCTGAATACAAATTACATAAGTGAATGGTTCATAAACTCAGTTTAAATAAGAAAATTATCCATAAACTTAGGTATAATAGCTCTAACGGTATTTATCTATCCTAATCCATCCATCCAGGTCAAGCTCATCAAATTAGGAAAAATCCCAAAAAAAATAATATTATGCCCCTTTTTAATAGGGATTTCTAAATGAGAGGTCAAGTTTGATCAGTGTTGATCGAGCTTATGTTTTCTTAGTTTGACCAAACCAATAGGCATTCATCCATCCTTGGTTCCAAATCTTTCCAAAGATGTGCTCAGCTCTCACCCAAGTGTCCTGCACATATGAATTTAATGGAGCTATTACGAGAATTTTTATGGAGTCCAAATTTACTCTTAAAACCCAATTTTTACAAAAATCTATAAAAATTGAAAAACTTAATTTAGTTACCTGAAAATGCAAAATAAGAGTGAAATGAAGCATATGTAAGTGAAATATCATGGAATATGGTAGTAAATTGATGGGTTTAGGATACGAAAAAATGATCAAAATTGAGGGCCAACAAATCTATTGAGAAAAGAGAATAATAAATTGAAGAAATGGGTCGAACAATTGAGAAAATGGTTGAAAGAAGTGAGAAAGGCTCAAATGAGAAAAGTAGAATCGAAAACTATTGGTACTCAAAGTGAAAACCTCCTTCATATCACTGGAATGCAAACATAAGACACCCCTATAATTTCAATTGGAATTCAAACTAAATACATCATACTGAAATCGTCCAGACCTAGACTAAAGACATTTGTAGCTATTTGATGGGGACTCAAACAAATTTTTCTATGGACTTGTTGGATGTTCGGTTGAAATAGCTTTTCCAGAAAATTCTGAAACAATAGATACAGCAGAAACAACTGCTAAGACTGACTTGGTGGTAACCAGGGAAAATTTTAAGAACCCCCCCTAGATTTACATGTATAATAAATGGGCGAATCTCCATGGTATATAGGAAATATGGAAGGAGATTTTATCAATAATATGATATGTATATATAATCTTCTGGCGAATCTCTCACCAGGCATGGAGAATATTTTACTCAATTATAAAATCTTGTGTTTATTGAATACACAAATGAAATCATTACATTTCTTTAAAATATCTTTCGAAATCAAAATTACCGAAATTACATATCGATAATCTAGTGGGTGTAAGATAAAATTCACCCGTGCCATTC